>PVHP010014002.1:0-39936 GCA_004024765.1 Zapus hudsonius | reverse complement strand
GCGCAGGCCGGGGAGGGGATGAGGATTGGGGGGGCGAGCGCAGGCCATGTCTGTCCTCCCGCGTGGGATATGACTGCCGTGGCCGCGGGCACCGGGAATGGAGGAGGCGGGATCCGCCCCTCGGCGACCGACTGCCCCGGTCTCTGGCATCCGCTGCCTGGCAGCTGGGAAGGAAAGCCCGGAGCGCTGGCTGCATCCGGGAAGACGGAGGTCCGCGGGGCACCAAACGCCCCGCCCTGAAATGGCCTTTGTGCGGGCAAAGGCCTCCAGGAACTTGGGGACCGAGGCCTCAGCCTATGGAGGGCGGGGGGTGGGGAGAAAAGGCCCAATCTAGCGCCCAGAAGGGGCTTCTCGGCGGGACTCTGATGCCAAGGGACACATCGTGAGACGGAAAGCAAAGAGATGGTGTAAACAAGCTAGAGGTCCCAGAAAAAAAGAGTTTATATTCCATAGGACGGGGAAACACACAACCCACGCAGTTAAAAATATAAAAAGTCCTGACTTCTCCGTTGAAATCCACTCTTACTTTAGGGGCATTCAAGGCCCTGGCGATACAAGGGGCCTGCGAGCCCTTGACTGAACTCCAAAGCTCTAGGGAAGAGCTGTCCACTGAACCCAGGGCAGGCATGATGGCGAAAACCAATGCACTGGCAGGGCCCTGGGCTTCTCTGCTTGAGATACAGCCCTGCATATGGTCCCTGCTTAATCTAGGCCATCAAACCAGCCTTGAGCCGTGGGGGGTGGGCGGGGGCTGGTTAATTGGCTCACACCTGCTCAGGAAGATTAGCCAGATAAATGCAGAATAATCCTGGGGCCGTATGTTTCGGTATCTTTTTCTGCGCTCCAGAATTCAAGACTCCCTACATCTTAGGCCATCTGAAGACTCAGCAGCAGGAGAAGGGTCTTATATAATAATCACCAGAGAACCACTCAGCAAGCAAGGGTGTGATATTCAGATTAATTTAAAACAAAAATGGCCTCTAGTTATCTTATTTCTGTTCGTGTTATACTTTCTTGCTCCCAGTTCCTTTGATCTTAATGGGTTTGAGTACATCTTATTATTTACCAATTTGCCCTGGAATAGTTTGTTTTCTAATAAAGGTTCCCAGGGGTTTCATCAGTCTTAACGTGTCATTCTTATTTCGACAGCCATTGATAGTTTTTAGTCTATGATAATTGACATTTTTACCCATAAATGTCCACAAATGTAAGGTTTAAATTGATTTATCTGCTCTGATTGGAGTCTAGGAGAATATTTGGCGCACAGAAAGACCTAGACAAACCGTTTTAATTAGCAAGAAAAAAAATAAGTGCAGTCTGCATTTCTTACCAATACCTACCCCTCGGTGCAGTGCAGCACAGTAGAAAGGGGTGGGGGATGGGGACACCTGTCCACCCAGTCCACACTGACAGAATGGTTCATGGACACTATATGTTTTAGCTCTTTAGAAAAGACACTCGATGGAAATTTCCTGTGACGTTAAAAATCATTATCTGGGAATCTGATATTCAAAGCTAATCTCTAGAGTGTCTTCTGAGTGTTTAAAAATTAAATGCATGACCAACAGCAATGGAAGTTGCCTATCCTGCATTTGTGACCCCTTTCCAAGCCCCTTGACTTCCCACCGTCTTCCCCCAGCACCAGAAGAGGGCAGAAAATTTCTAAGTGAGACAGTCATTAAAGCAATGGTGGCTGGGGAAATCGAGACCCTGGAGGATCTTGTAACCAAATGCTCTGCTCATCTAGCCCAGCTTCCCCAGAGGCTCAGGTCTCTTCCCCTGGATCCCATCTGCTCAATGGGTATCTGCAGGTTCTCAGTCCACAGCAAACCTCCCTGCAATTACAAACATGCCTTCCTGGAGACAGATCCTGTTAGCAGAGTGATTACCCAGCATCCTCTAGGGTCTAGGTTTAGTTCCTTTTAGCCAGACCTGGCATCAAAAGTTTGCAATCCCAGTTTTTCAGGAAACTAAGGCAGGAGAAACACAGGTTCAAGATCTGCCTGGGTTACGGAGCAAGTTCAAGGCAACTTAGCAAGACCCTGTCTCAAAAAGTAAAACGAGGAGGTAAGAAGGTGATTGTGTGCTTTGCTTTTCTTGTTTTTGTTTTTACTTTCAGGCAGAGTTTCTGATGTAGCCCAGGCGGGCCTAGAACTCTAACCCTCAGTGGCAGAGTGCTTGCTGAGCAGGCATGAGGTCCTAAATTCAATCCCCACTAAAATAAATAAATAAAATAAAAAATTTTAAATTCAGTCTCCTCTGTTCTCCTTCCCTTTTGCCAGAACTGAGTTTTGCTGTCACCAGCCCTGAAGTTATCAGTCTTTCTTGTGTTCCCCTCACTGTGACACTCCTGGGAACTGGAAGCTTAGAATCCAGTCCCCAGCGCACAGCCTGGTCCAAAGTGGGCATCCGTGTCTGGCCCATAAATAACTGGTGTCTGTGCATCACTGTGACAAGGACAAAGTGTTCTTCTACATCACCACCAGGATGAGTTTTGGTGTCCAAAAATTCCTGACTCAGACTTTTGGCACTGTCTGTCACTTTGCTGAGTCTTACTTCCGGGCAGCTCAACTCCTCTTCCCCAAGTCCCTGGAACTGCAAGGAAACCGATAGAGAACCTTGTACTTGAGGTGGGTGGGGTATAGCTAGACCTCCCTAACAAAACTGCCATGACCCATCAACCTATCAGCTGGAGGGCGGAGGAGGGAGTAGTTAATCCTAAAAGGAATCCCAGAATCATTCAAGGTGTCTAGAAATTTCCCTGGCCCTAGTTTCTGAAATGGTTTTCTGGGTTTCTCTAATGAGTGTTTTGAGTGTGGGAAGCAAACATCCCGCCACTGTTACACCCCAATCCTCTGAAATTATTGTTTGCTATCCTCTCCCATTATTCCTTTCGGGGGGGGGGGGTACAGAGAACCTCAGGTGTTGGTCCTTGCCTTCTTCCTGGTTGAAGTGGGGTGTGCTGTTCACTACTTTATCCATCAATCAGACTACCTTCCAGGAATTCTGGCCCTTCCTCCATCTCACTGTAAGATTACAGCCACATAGGGCTTTATGTGGGTTCTGAGGATTTGAACTCAGGTCCTCAGGAGTGTGCCACAAGCTCTTTTACCCACAGAGCCATCATTCATACTCTTTATGCATTACTAATATTACCCCATTTTCCCATTAGGCCACGCATATTTTGTACAGTACGCCTCTGCACCACGCCTTAGGACAGCAATGTTTTCTTTCCTGTCATTGTTTGAGTCCCCAGAAAATAAGAACTCTTCAGAAGGTCTTACTGATATCTCATCCTTATATAGGAACCGGCAGGACTAAGAGCTTTAAAAAGATGGATGGGTGTGAGGCACTTATGGTTACTGGGTCCCAGAGAGTGAAGGCAGGGATGTCTTGGACCCTGAACACTTTCCTAGAGACCAAAGAATGATCTGAGTTCCTATCTCTTGCCTAACCTGTTTTTCCATGAACTACCTGGGCCCCTCCCTGGGAGGGAAGTCCCCTTTCCTAGAAGTTAAATCTAATCCTGGCATTGTGGTTGGTCAAGCTCAGACCCCAGAACTTGGCATCATGGCTGGCCTCTTGCTGAGCCAAACTCCAGCCCAGACCAGTCAGCCCTCACTCTGGTTCACCTGAGCCTGAAGCTAAAGCCCACCACAGTAAGGTAATAAATACCCTTAAAGGGGGAGGACACTCCTCAACCTCCAGGTGTTCTGGTAAGGCTTCCCCTGGGCAGAGACAGGGGAGAATCTCCCTGTCCTGGACCCCCACATGGGCTTTCCACCCCGTCTGCCTCCCTCCCCCATGGCAGGAGCTCTCTGTACTTTCTCCTCTTACCTTAATCTGTAAACTTTAACCTTTGGTCTGTGGATTTTAATTCTCTAAATTCATAAGACAAAAATCAGGGCACCCTAAATTTGTTGGCACATTGATAGATTGACTAGGAACCCCAAAATTCCATTTCAGATGGATGGATGGATGGTTGGGGTAATGGTAATAAAAATGTGCTTGTGCCCTGCCAGGAAATGGGGGTAGGAAGCTGTAAGCTGTCACCCACACTTCAGGGTAAGTGGATGCTTTCAGTTCCTCAGGATTTGCCCAGTGTGAGTTCTGTCCAGGCCTAACCCACCCATGTTCTCGGTTTTGTCTCCACTCCCTCCACTGCCCATTGGGAAGCTGAGGTAACCATTTCTGCTTCTGCAGTACCCCTGGAGCTCTGTGGAAGTGTAGTCCTCAGAAGGTTACAGGGAAGGGAAACTCCAGGACAAAACATGCTGAAGGGACAGTCAGAGCCTAGATGTGGTCAGAGAGAGAAAGGCACACGTCCCCACGCTGCTGCAATGGGATGCCAGGGCTGTGGCCACCAACTCAGCCTGAAGAAAAAGTTAGGATGGCGGTGGGAAGGGAAAGTGCTGGAATCCTTCTTTGCCCAAAACGAAGGGCCCTGGCAAGGACGCTTGGCTGCAGATAGAAACCGGCAGTAATGATTTCTGTCCAGTGTGGGAAGCTTAAAGGACAGACAGGCACCCACAGATCCGAACTTACCCGCTTGGGTGGTGACCAGTGAGGGTCGGCAGGCAGGCTTCTGAGGCATTCGCCGCTTGTGTTAAAAGTAAGCAAACTGTGGGTCACCCCTGGCAGCTTCTGCAAGGGTCCTGAAAGTGTCCCTCCTGCAAGAGGACACTGTCCCCATCCTTCCAAACTTTGGGGCACAGAGCACAGCATGCACCTCATAGAAGCTGGGTGCCTTGGGCTTTTTCCTCTTGTCTCCAGTTAGTATGAACATCACCCCAAAGACCCCACATTCCATACTTTATACCCACCCTGTGTCCCTGGGGTCTCTGTCCCTGCTAGAGACACCTAGCAGCACCTTGCTCTGGCCATCCTGCCTCCGCTCTGCTCTGCCCTCTGGTGGCCTACGTGGAGGGTGCAATGTGGTTCTCACCTTCCTGGGATAAAGAACCCGAAAGGGCCTTGGAGAACGCTTCTCCCTGCAGCACTAAACCTGCCTGGGCTGTCCAATCGCCTGAGCCCAGCTCTGCCCTCGGGACCAGAATCTCCCGCAGGTAGGCAGGCAGGCAGGCAATGGTTTTAATAAGTCCTCTCTGGGCACTGAGCCATTTACCCAGCCCACCTCACCTTCCATTTCTGAAGGAAACTATCAAATGAAGGCTTTACTCTTCCCAGAACTCCCTCCACTCCCCAAAGGGCAGTCACGGTGTGCTCTTACGTCTTTTGCAAGAGCGGCGAATATTGCTGCATCATCCGATTTGCCTGATTTCCACCAGAAGCCAACGTGGACTGTGATGAGGGCAGCCGGGAGCTGGAGGCATCTTCCAGGGCTCAGGTAGAGAGCTTGCCTGGCATGTGCAAGGCCCTGGGTGTGATTCCCAGCACTGCCAAAAATTGAATTTATTCACACACCAGAGCTGAGAAAATGGCTCAGTCTGTAAAGCAAATGCCATGCAGACAGAAATCTAAATCCCAGCATTCACATAAAAGCCCCAGTGTGGTGGTTCATGCCTGTAATCCCTGCTTGCACACACACACACACACACACACACACACACACACACACACACACCCAACACCACTTGGTGGTGCATGCCTGTGAGCCCTGCGCCCATGCACGCGCACACACACACACACACACACACACACACACACACACACACACACATCCCTGCATGCACAAGCGAACGCACACACACAGGCGCACACACACACCCAACCCCACTTCTCATCAGTTGAGTCCCTAATTCGGAATCAGTGTCAGGTCAACAGCCAAGGAAAAAGGCTAACTGGCCAGGCATGGTGGCACACAACACACCTTTAATCCCAGGCAGGACGATCGCCATGAGTTCAAGGCCAGCCTGAGACTACATAGTGAATTCCAGGTCAACCTGGGCTAAAGTAAAACTACCTCCAAAACAAAACAAAAAAAAAGGCAAACTGTACCAGAAAGTGTAACTGTGTGTCAGAAGTTTAAGCCTCAAGGACTCAGACACAAACCAGCCTCAACACTGCTCACAGGACTGGGTTTTAATCTCAGGAGGCTGGCAGCCTGGGCAGGGATACAAGATGAGGGGATAGTCCAGTGGGCTTCCACCACTGTGTCAGACAGTCCCCAGGGACACGATGAGACTGTAGGACCCATAGCTAGACTTCGTGCTAAGGCTTTTCCTCTTAGAAAGGACGCTGGCAGCTGGGGTCGACCTCACCAATTCGCTGTTTTCTTCCTTTGGAGTTTTCAGTCTGGAATGACTTCTCTTGCCAGTGTTTGGTTCCGGCCCAACTCCTAGCAGTTTCCTTCTTGGGAACGAAAACTTCCTTGTGCCCTCCCCTGTCTGAGTCCAGGGCTAGGACCTGAAACACATGGGTGCCCCCCCCCAGACTGGCTGGGTTCCCACAGATGCTGAGCACTGCCTTCCAGCGAGTGTTTCTCAGACTGATGGATTCTGGGGGGCGGGGAGCAACTTCACTGCTGAACCCTTGGTCTCTGCACCTTACAACTCCCTCATCCCCAGTCCCTAGAAGACCAGCAGCCCAATCCCAGTCATCTTCCCGCACATCCATCCTGGGGTACAATGAGGAATGAGACCGATCATGGTCCCTCAAAAAGCAAGAGTTAGACGGCCCACGGAGGAGGATATCCAGCTGACTGGGGATGGGGAGGGGGAGCAACGGGGAATTGGGGATAACAACTCATGGTTGGTCCACTAAACAATGTAACTCATTATGGACAATAAAGAAAAAAATAAAAAATAAAAATAAATAAATAAATAAAGAAGCAAGAGTTCTGCTTCCTTGGAAGGTGCTGAGATGTAGCACTTCTCAGAGATGCTCGGTGCAACTCTCTCCTCCCAGAGGGAGCAAGACTACTTGTTCATTCAGGGCACAAGCGGACCAAGCCTGGGCGTGATGGTAGATCTCCCCACTGGCCCAACACTGGGAAATCTCCCCCACCCCACCAGAGTGACAGCCCAGAGGACTGTCTCACACTTGCATAAGAGACCATATGAAACCCAGTGGGCGACATTCCTCTGACCCCTACAAGCCTAACAGCCATCCAAAGACAACACTTGATAAAGCAAGGCAGACCGCACAGTGGTATGTCTGTGTCTGAGAACTGAAGGTCTCCTGGCAGGAAGAGGCCTGTCTTTACTCCACTTCCATCCAGGGAACAATGTCTCGGTAAAAAGACCTTCCTGCAAGACTTTGTCTGTCCAACCTGAGGAACCCCCACACCATCTCATTATGGAGACCCCGGCACATGGCCAGTGCAACTCGTGAATTAAGTTTTTAATTACATTTCATTTAACAAGCTAATTTTCTTCCAAATATTGATTGATTGAGAAAGTAATATGGGTGCACGTCCAGCTGCTGCAAACAAACTCTAGACTTTGCATTGTTCTGAAAAAATTGCCAATAAGATTTGAAAGAGAATGCATTGAATCTGCACATCAGTTTGGATAACATAGATATTTTTTCAATTTTAAAAAATTATTTGCCCATGAACTTGTGTGTGTGTGTGTGTGTGTGTGTGTGTGTGTGTGTGTGTGTGTGTGTGTGTTGGGGGGGTAGAGGATGGGGCCAGGGTGTCTTGCCACTACAAACAAAAGCCCTTCTGGATTTTTTGTTTGTTTGTTTGTTTGTTTTTTGCTTTTTTGAGGTAGGGTCTTACTCTAGTCCAGGCTGACCTGGAATTCACTGTGTAGTCTCAGGCTGGCCTCAAACTGACAGCGATCCTCCTACCTCTGCCTCCCGAGTGCTGGGATTAAAGGCGTGCATCACCATGCCCGGCTCCTTCTGGTTTTATGTGGTATCTGAGGCATTGAACTCGGACGGACAGAGTTTGCAAGCATGTTCCTTTAGCCACTGAGCCATCTCCCCAGTCCGGCATGGCTATTTTAATAGTATTCATTCTAATACAGGAACACACGCTTTATTTCCATTTGCCTGTATTTGTTAATTTCCTTTATTAGTGGTTTATATTTTCGATCTACAATCATGCACTATTCTTACTTCTTTGGTTAGGTTTATTCTTACATATCTTATTCTTTTGGCAGACACTATAAATTTAGAATTGCTTGCTAGATTTCCTTGTGGGCTAGTGTGGTAGATTGAATGGATCCCCCCCCCCATAGATTCAGGAGTATTATTAGAAGCTTGTCTCCAGCCACCTAGCTGGGAGGGTGGGTCTCTGGGCAGATCCTAGGGTCCAGCCCTAAGGTGCGGGGTGTTCTAGAGTTCCAGCCTAAGGTCTGCAGAGAGCATCTGAGCTCTGAGCTCTGCCTGAAGTCCCACTGTTTGCAGCCTGGGTGTGCTTGCTTTTTGAGGTGCTGGTGGTGGTCTCTCTCTCTCTCTCTCTCTCTCTCTCTCTCTCTCTCTCTCTCTCTCTCTCTCTGCTTGGATCTGTAAACTTCAAATAAATCCCTTCTTCCTCTCATAAACTGTGTCTGCTTGGAAGTTCATCCCAGCAACTGAAGCTATGACAGATAGTTCATGATGCACAAAGAGAAGACTGAAGTCAGGCATGATGACCCACGCTTGTCACACTAGGGGAGGCAGAAGCAGGAGGGTGACTAAACTGCAGGAGACCCTATTCAAAAACAAGAAAGGGGCTGGGTACAATGGTTAAAGGCACTTGCTTGCCAAACCTGACAGCTTGGGTTCCCAGTACTCAGTACCCAGTATCCACATAAAGTCAGGTGTACCCATGCATCTGGAGTTTGTTTGCAGCAAAAGAGGCCCTAGTGTGCCCATTCTCTCTCTCTCTCTCTCTCTCTCTCTCTCTCTCTCTCTCTCTCTCTCTCTCCTCATTATTAAAAAATAATAAAACACAACTGAATTTTTAGAAGTTGATTTTTTTATACTGAAACTTTATTGAATTTGTTTGTATTTGTGGTGCTGGGGATCAAACCCACAGCCTTGCACACGCTGGGTATGAACTCACTGAGCTGCACCTCCAGGCCCGGTTGGAATAGATTTTGATGTTATATGATCATAGACTCTGCAAACAGGTCATTTTACGTCTTCCTTTTCAATGTGGGTGGTTTTAATTCTTATTGTTTCCCTTGACCCTCCCAAAGTGGGGACATAGGCATCTTAACTTTGTACCAGAACTTGGAAGGGAAGCTTTTGACATTTCCCCTATGGGGTGTGGGGTTAGCTAGGGGCTCATCATAGATGTTCTCTACGGCACTTAATCAGCTGAGAACTAAATCATGAATGGATGTTGGCCTTTGAGACTTTTATTTTGTTTCTTCAGTTGACTATGAAGGACGTCTTTCACCACAGTGGTTCCTTGGATATGTTAAAACAGAGTCTTGTATCTCTCGGGCAAATCCCACGTGTCGCGGGTCATTTTAATGTCCTGTTGAATTTAGTTTGTGTGGCGGTGTGAATGTTAAAGGTTGTCTATGGACTCATGCGTTTGAACAGTGAAAGTCTGGTTGGTGCTGCTGTCTGGGAAAGCTGTGGTGTCTTGCTGGAGGAAGTGTGTCAAGGTGGGTACAGGCCATCTTGCTGTTCCCGCTCTTTCTACTTCCTCCCTGCTGATGTGGTGACATGACCGGTTTCCTGCTTCCCCAGCATTATGGACTTCCCCTCAAAAATGTACGCCGAAAATAAACCCTTTTCTTCCTTTTTCAAACAATTTATTTGTGAGGAGGAGATGCAGAGAGAGCATGGGCACGTCAGAGCCTCTTACAGCTGCAAACAAACTCCAGATGCATGTGTCACTTTGGGCATCTAGCTTTCCTTGGGGACGGGAGAATCAAACCCAGGCCTGCAGGCTCTGCAAGCAAGTGCTTTCACTGCTGAGCCATCACCCCAGACCAAGCCTTCCTTTTTTTGTTTTTTGTTTTTGTTTTGTTTTTTGAGGTAGGGTCTCGCTCTAGCCCAGGCTGACCTGGAATTCACTATGTAGTCTCAGGGTGGCCTTGAACTCACGGTGATCCTCCTACCTCTGCCCCCTGAGTGCTGGGACTAAAGGCATGTGCCACCACGATCGGCCCTTTCCTTCTTTAAGCTTTGGGTAGATTATTTTGTCCCAGCAGCAAAAAAGTAACTATGATATAGTTTGCTAGGTTTTATTTAGCATTTTAGCATCTATATTCATCAAGTATATTGGTTGGCCTGTGGCTTCTTTTTTTTTTTTTTCCCCTTTGGACATCAAGGTAAAACTAGACACAAAATGAATTAGAAAGTTCTTTCCCACTTTGATTTTGTAGAAGAATGTAAGAAGGCATTAATTTTCCTTTGAGTATTTCATAGACTTCATCCGCGAGGCCATCAGGCCCTGAACTTCTTTTCTCTCTTGGAAGATTTATTATTATTATTATTATTTTATTTTATTTATTATTATTTTTTATTATTATTGCTAACTCAATCTCTTTGTTTGTTATAGAAAACTCAAACTTCTTATTTTGTTTCCTGATCCAACTGTGTTGGGTTGTATATGTCTAGGTATCTGTACATCTCTCCTGGGTTTCAGTTTGTTTGAGGCAGTTAGGGTTACTGGGCCCCGAAAATCAAAGGCAGGAATGTTCTTGGCTGGCCTTGCTTTCTCCACTTTGCTAGTACTGACTGACATCTTATCTCTTGCCTAACCTGCTCTTCCACCAGAACCTTCTTTACTCGAAATCCAATCCTGGCATTGTGATCGGTCAAGCTTGAAGACCCCGAATTCAGCGCCATGGACCAATCAGCTATCTCTCTGGCTCACCTGAAGGTATCATTACCTGGGGAGGGGGGCTCACACTCGCTCTCTGGTCTCTCTTGTCTGGCCATCACAGATTCCTGAGCCTCTAGGTTTGGATAAGCTCCCAACTCAGCCACTAGGCTGACAGGGGGGACCCCTTTAACTCCCTCAAGGGCTTCATCCCCCTTGCTTCCCTCACGGTGGGGGTCTCTGTACTTTCTCCTTTCTTTCTCTTAATATGTTTCTTCCAGATTCACTGTGGGGGCCTTCAGGTCATGGGGGCACTCCTATTCCCCCTGCCTCCGTCCACAGACTCTCTTCCCTCTCCCGACTTCGGAATAAAAATAATCATTTAATAATCATCCTTGTCAGTCTTGTTTTTATTTAATTCTTTAAGTAAAAGCAGACAAAATGGCCGGGCGTGGTGGCACATGCCTTTAATCCCAGCACTAGGGAGGCAGAGGTAGGAGAATCACCATGAGTTCGAGGCCACCCTGAGACTACATAGTGAATTCCAGGTCAGCCTGGGCTAGAGTGAGACCCTATCTCGAAAAAACAAACAAACAAAAAAAGCAGACAAAATTCAGGGTTCAGGCTCCAGTGACGCTTTCCCAATTACCTCGTATCATGTTGATATATAAATATTCATAATCCGTTCCTGTGATCACTTTTTATTCTCATGTACCCTTGATTAAAGTCACTTCTTTCAATTCTGATGTGCTTATTTGAGACTTCTCTCTTTTTTATGGTCTAGGTAAGGGTTCATTAACTTGGTTTTTTAAAAATTTATTTATTTGCAAGCAGAGAGAAACAGAGAGAGGGAGAGAGAACAGGCAAACAAACTCCAGATGCATGTGCCACTTTGTGCATCTGGCTTACATGGGCACTGGGGAATCGAACTGGGTAAGTTGGGCTCTAGAGGCAAGCGCCTTAACCACTGAGCCATCTTTCCAACCCAGCCATCTCTCCAGCCTTATTTTTTTTTTAATTTAATGCATTTTCTATTTGGGTTGTTGATGCCTGTTTACTGTTACTCTGATCCTTACTCTTCCCTTCCTTTCACTAACTGTGGGCTTTGTTCTTTTTCTCATTCTGTGAGGTGTAAAGTCAGGTTGTTTATTTGAGATGTTTCTTCTTTTGTGATGTATATGCTTTGGGCATGTTATGCTTTCATTTTTGTTTGTCTTAAAATTGTTTTCAAATTCCCTTTTGATTTCTTCCTTGACCCAGAGACCAGAGGATCTTTGGAGCCCCACAAACTCCAGAATTGGGGAGGCTTAGGCTCAAAACAAGACCAGGTGGAAGAGCGATGCATGGGGTGCAGCAGGGGCGCATGCACGTGAATCCACCCCACACAACACAAGCCAAAATAAAATCAAAGGGGATGGAGAGATGACTCAGCCGTTAAGGTGCCTGCTTGCAAAGCCTGATGACCTGGGTTCGACTCCCCAGTACCCACGTAAAGTCAAGATGCACAGAGTGGAGCATGCATCTGGAGTTCATTTGCAGAGGCAAGAGGCCCTGGCATGCTCATTCTCATTCTCTCTCTCTCTCTCTCTCTCTCTCTCTCTCTCTCTCTCTCTCTCTCCTTGCAAATAAATTTTTAAAAAGCCATTTTAAAAAATAAAATAAGCTGGGCATGTTGGCACATGCCTTTAGTCCCAGCACTGGGGAGGCAGAAGTAGGAGGATCAAGCAGAGGTGCACAGGGGCTCAGGTCTTTAATCTCAGTACTGGGCAAGCTGAGGTAGGAGGATCACCATGCGTTTGAGGCCAGCCTGGGCTAGAGAGTGAGTGTCTCCAAGTCAACCTGGGCTACGGCAAGACCCTGATTTTAAAATAAAAGGAAGAAGAAGACAAGAATTGGAAAGGAGGTCGAGAAACTGAAACACACACCGCTGACGGGAATGCAGAGTGAGGTCATTACACTGGGAAACAGTTTGGCAGTTCCTCAGAAAGAGTTGCAACGTGACTCAGCAGTGCGACTCCTGGCTACGTCACTTCCAGACGTAAAACCACAGGACCATCCAAGGGTGGAGCATTAATAGCCACAGCAGCACCATTCATGATCCTCGAAAAATAGGCACAACCCAAGAACCTGTCAACCGATGAGTGGATTTTTTTAAAAAAGTAAGGGCTGGAGAGATGGCTCAGCGGGTAAGGCACTGGCCTCCAGTGCCTAAGGCCCCAGGTTCAATTCCCCAGGACCCACATAAGCCAGATCCACAAGGTGGCGGCCCTGGTGTTCTCTCTCTCTCTCTCTCTCTCTCTCTCTCTCTCTCTCTCTCTCTCTGCTTGAAAATGAATAAATAAAATATTAAAAATAATAAATAAAATATTTAAAAAATAATGCAGTCATACAGCACTTTGATGCCCTTTTGGTCGAGGCTAGACCACATATTTTATCTGGTGGTGACCCTGGAAGATTGCAATGGACCTGAAATATCCTATCTAGTGACATCATAGCCATCGTCACACGACAGTGTAACATGTCACTCATGTATGTGTGCAAACCAAGTGCCCATTGTATAAAAGAATATATGATACATCCATTGGTGGATAGCGCTTTACCATCACTAACAAAAGCAGCTCCGTTACTGGTTTGCGTAATTACTATGCTGTACTTTTATCATTATTTTAGGCTAGCTTTTTACTTTCTATAAAAAGAGGGTTTTCTGTAAAGATCCAGCCACATTTACGCCTGCAGCGCACGCAACCATCACGCACACGTCTCTTGATTGCAGCCTCTTGTGTGAATCTCGTGTTATGTTCATCGTGGCTGTGGCACCAATACCAAGAGACTATTACGTACAATATATGAATATATTCCAAGTGGATAGGAGGCTACGCCGTCTAGATTTGTGTGTGCATGTGCTCTCTGATGTTGGCACAACAACAATAATCACATAACAGAAAACATCTTCATCCTTAAGGCAAGGAGATGGATGCGTGGTGGCGTCTCATTCAGCTTCACGGGTGAATCTAGTCACATTTTACCAAGGGACAGAAGCAAGCTAGTCCTAAAAGGCTGCAGGGTTGTTGTTTTTTCCCACTACAAGGTAATGTCAGAATTAGCAAATCTGCAGCCAGAAAGCAAATTAATGATCAGCAGAGGGAAGGGTGAAGGGGTTTTGAATGGCTTACTTTGGGGGTGACAGGAATGCTCTGTGTCTGATGATGACCATACAGCTTATGAATATACTAAAAGCCACTGAGGTGATCACTTAGAGAGGTGTGCAGGGGTCAAGCTCAGCGTCAAGGTGACAGGATAAAGAATCACCATGGAAACAGTATCAGAAGCCAGCGCTGTGTGGCCCCCCTCACAACACCCTAAGATAAAGACTCTTCAAATGTCAAGTTTATAGGCCAGGAAAGAAAGGCCTGGATGTTTCTCCATAGGCCACACAGCAGGAAAACAGATTGGAACTCAGTTGATGGACTTCCAAGGTCCATACTCTAGCTGAATGACAATAGCCCCGGGGAGCGGGGTGCAGGGAGAGGGGAGGGTCCCTTTAAGCCTCATGAGCTATGGACACTAGAAATGTGGCCAGTCCAAGCGGAGAATGTTACAAGTGTAAACAAGATGCACACCAGATTCCCAAGACTTGGTAAGGAAAACACACACAGGGAATGCAAGATATCATTAATAAATTTCCCCGGGGGCTGGGAAGATGGCTCAGCAACTAATAAATAAATTTACACTGGGGCTGGGAAGATTGTGACAGTGAACTGATTCAGGCAAGTTCCATAGACCCCCTCCCCTTTTTAAATATTTTATTTATTTATTAGAGAGAGAGAGAGAGAGAGAGAGAGAGAGAGAGAGAGGCAGACAGAGAGAGAATATGGGCGCACCAGGGCCTCCAAGCCACTGCAAATGAACACCAGACACTTGCGCCCTCTTGTGCATCTGGCTGTATACGGGCACTAGGGAATGGAACTCTGGTCCTTCTGCATTGCAGGCAAATGCCTTAATCGCTAAGCCATCTCTTCAGCCCGACCCCCTCCCCTTGAGTGTTTCTAACTAGAGCTCAAACCTAGATGCTAAAACTGATTGGTCAGGTATTGACCAACCAGCTGTCTCTCTGACTTGCCTGGTGGAGGTTTTAAAAAAATCACTGAAACAAAGTCCATCCTTATTCCTACACATGGGGTTTTAGGAGAAGGACTTACGGGCTTTAGAAAGGTAAGGCCTTCTATATGTGCTGGTTCTTAATCGTGGACTAAACAATAAAGGAAAACAGCAGATATTAATGGGCTCAGCCTGATTCTGTCTCCAAAACAGAGCTCTTTTGAAGGCAGATCCAGAAACAGACATATTTCCCAATGCTTCCTCATAAACCAGACTGGCCCTCTGGTTAATGATGAATGTAAGGGAAATCATAACACAAGGAGATTTATGTCTTCCTATGGTCCTAAAGTTCATGATCAGATGGGTAAACTGAGTCAAAAAGAGAAAGACAAGGGATTTTTTCATCTATTACTCAATGGTTAGAGACACTGACTACTGTAAATGCTACATGTTTTCTGCTTGCTTATAAAAAGAAAGGGAGGAGGCTGGGCATGGTGGCGCACGCCTTTAATCCCAGCACTCGGGAGGCTGAGGTAGGAGGATCGCCATGAGTTCCAGGTCAGCCTGGGACTACATAGTGAATTCCAGGTCAGCCTGGACTAGAGCGAGACCCTACCTCGAAAAAACAAAAAAAAAAAAGGGGGGGTAGAATACCCTGGAAGATGTTATAAGTCTCTGCATTACGGATCAGACGGTTCAATAGTTAGAGGTATTTATCAATGGTTATACTCATTTGACATTCTTGGGGGGAAAAAAGGGATCTACTCTTAAATTTTGGTAAAAGCTCCAACTATAAATTTCTATGTTAGATATAGTAATTTCCAAAGGTATTTGCTTGGTCTCTTTTAGTAAGAAAATTAATTTTTGTTTCTGTCAAAAAGGTTGGTCACAAGACTTTTTAGGGAAAGAGTGTGACCACAACATATCAGTTTTAAGTACTAAATAATTCTCTAACCTAACCTTTTATAAAACAGAGTACAACTCTTCTCTTACTTGTAAAACCATCTAAACTGACCACTGCTGTCAGCTGGACCTGATCACTCCAGTTACAGTTTCCTGGTCAGTTAATCTGTCCATGGGTTAAAAGATATTTGAACAGGCTCAGCCATTAGGCTTACCTAAGATATGTATATCAGAATAAAAACAGTTATTGCCATAAAGCTGTTCTTCGGGAAATTAGATGAGTGAGTTATTAAAAACATCTGATATAAGATAAGACAATCACATCTCCACTGAATGACTGTGGATGCTGAGGAGCCGAACTTCTGTGTCACCTGCTAGGACATTCCCAGAGCCAGGGCTGCAGAGATGGCTCAGTGCTTGCTTGCAAAACCTAGCAATCTGGGTTCCATTCCCCAGTACCCATGTGAAGCTGGATGCACAAACTGGCACATGCATCTGGAGTTCGCTTGCAGTGACTGAAGTCCCTGGTGTGCCCATTCTCTCTGTCCCTCTTCTAGCTCTCTCTTTCTGCTTGCAAATAAATAAATACACTATTTCTTTTTTAAAGAAGAGCTAGTTACACGCAACGCTGAGAAAAGGACAGTCAGTGCAGGAGGAAGTCAGAGAGGTGAGGCTGCATTGTGGGTACAGAAGCATGCCTATGGAGACCAGTGCGTTCAGCAGCCACGGAGAGGAAGTGAGTGCCCAAGCCTCTGCACCAACCACACTCAGGATCAAACTTCTGTCAGGGGCGAAAGCCTTTGGGGGCCTTTGGAGGCACCCCCTGGCTTAGTCTTGGATGGCACCTGACAGCCTGCCAAGAGGGGCTTGCTTGGCTTAATGAGTTTCAGGAGGTAGTCCTGATTAGGCTATTTGCACATCATGCTCACAGGTTCTTATCACAGACCAATAAATAGCTCCCTGATTGGCAAGGAGCTCTCTCTATAAATATATATTCGGTAGCATATCTGCAGAAGGTATGAGGTAAGAGGTAGGAGCAATGAGATATGAGGTATGAGATATGAGGTATGAACAATGAGATCTAAGAGAGCAATAAAGAGAGAATGCGCATTCTTCCACCCATAAGTGGTGTATGTGTGTTTGTGTGTGTGTGTGTTTTATCATTGCCCCGCGGGTGGTGGGCAGTGACAAACTTCCAGCCATTGGCTCTTGGGGCACACACAAAACAGCAGGGGCACCTTCCCTTTATAGTTTAGAATTGAAACATAAATAACATCTTCCCTAAGGCTCCAGAGTCCCTTCTCAAGCCGAGCCTCCTCCATGAGGCTTTAACCCTGATGTCATTATTGTTATGCTCCTTTTGGTGTGTGCATAGATGCATGCGGGTTGTGTGCGTGTATGTGGGGGCTCATATGACGTGTGGATGTACATGCATACAAAAGCCAGAGTTTAATGTCAGGTGTCTTCGTTAACCACTGTGCACCTTGTTTTATTGAAGCAGGTCTCTCCCTGAACCTAGAGCTCCCCAGCTCGCCCCAGGGATCACTGTCTGGGATTATTACAGGTGGTCACCATGGCCATCTAGCTTCTATGTGGGTGCTGAGAATCTGAACTCAGGTCCTCACACTTGCACATCACACATGTTACTGACTGAGCCATTGCCCCAGCCCTCTGCCACTAGCTTTTCTTAAGTAAGGAAGCAGATATAGGGCTGGAGAGATGGCTCAGCGGTTAAGGCACTTGCCTCCAGTGCCTAAGGCCCCGGGGTTCAATTCCCCAGGTCCCACATAAGCCAGACCCACAAGGTGGTGGCCCTGGTGCTTGCTCTCTCTCTCTCTCTCTCTCTCTCTCTATCTATCTATCTTTCTGCTTGAAAATGAATAAATATTTTTTAAAAAGGAAGCAGATATAAAAGAAATAGACAAGTTGCTCCAAACTGCCATCTGTTAGGATTTTACGAAAAACCTAGAACCTGTGAAACTCATTCCTAAATGCTACGTTCACTTGGCTCTCTGATGATGTTTAAGAAGAGCTCCAGGATTGAGTTCGAACTGCATCGCTGGACCAGTTTCCCCACACAAGTGCATTGTTGGACCTCAGTAAATGGTTAGAGGAAGAAAAAGGAATCAGCCGATGATAACATTAAATAGCAGCCAAGCACCCCCCAAATCGTCCAGAAGCCAGTGGGAGGCAGAAGATAAGAGAGGGGACAGAGGATAAAATATAACCAAGACACTATGATATGTATGTATGCCAATGTCATAAGGAAAAACTCGTTAATTTATAGACTAAAAAACATTGGTGTGTGCGTATGTGTGTGTGTGTTCAAGTGAGTGCAGGTGTGTGCATACCACGATGCATGTGGGGAGGTCAAAGGACAACTCTGGGTGTCAGTTGTACCCTCTACCTGGTTTACCACTCTGTTCATTGTGCTAACTGGCCCACAAGCTTCCAGGTGATCCTCCTGTCCCATGCTTTAGATATGGGCTCTGGTCCTTGGAATTACATGTCAATTGTTTTACTGAGAAGTTTGTAGAATTGTCTCCACATTGCTCTAGATGGTTCTACAACTAGATAGTTTCATGCAGGGCTTAATTCCTGAATGCTTCCTAATCATTTCAAAGTCTAAGCCCCAATTGGAAAGTAATTCAAAATACCACAGATGGATTAATGCTGGTGCCCCATTGTTCATCCCCAGTGGCTGAAACATGTAATGCTTACAGAGTTCAAGCCTGCTGGATAAGCCAGATCCTGCCTGGACATCCTACTTGGACTAGCTGGGGGTTGGGGAAGAGGCACAGAATAGAGGCGAAGATGGAGATGGGACAGACTCTAACACAAAGGACACGATTTAGTGAGCAATCTTTTTTGGTTTTTGTTTTTTTGAAACAGAGTCACACTCTAGCCCAGGCTGAACTGGAACTCACTGTAGCACAGGCTAGCCTCAGGTTCCCAGTGATCCTCACACCTCAGCCTCCTGAGTGCTGGAGTTCAAGGTGTGTGCCACCACACCCAGGTTACTGAGCAGTCTTGCAGATGATGGGTATCAGTTGATCTTCTCCAGCCATTGTCACTGCGAGCTTTGGGATAATCATATGTATGGTAAGACCTTCATCTGATGGGCTGGGGAGAAGGCTCAGCTATTAAAGGTGCTCACTTGCAAAGCCTACCAGCCCATGTTCAATTCCCCAGTACCACATAAGGCCAGATGCACAAAGTGGCACATGCATCTGGAGTTCATTTGCAGTGGCTGGAGGCTCTGGTATGCCCATTCTCTCTCTTTCTCTTTCTCTCAGTACCCACATAAGCCAGACCCACAAGGTGGTGGCCCTGGTGCGCTCGCTCTCTCTCTCTCTCTCTCTCTCTCTCTCTCTCTCTCTCTCTCTCTCTGTATCTCTGCTTGAAAATGAATAAATAAAATATTTTTAAAAAAATTATTTGTTAAAAAATTAAAATTTGGCCTTGGAGGTGGCTTAGCCATTAAGGCACTTGTCTGATAAACCTAAGGACCCAGATTCCATTCCCCAGGACCCACGTAAAGCCAGATGCACAAGGGGTCACATTAGTCTGGAGTTCGTTTGCAGTGGCTGAAGGCCCTGGTGTGCCCATTCTCTATCTACCTCTTTCTCTCTCTCTCTCTCTCTCTCTCTCTCTCTCTCTCTCTCTCTCTCTCTCTCTCTCAAGTAAATAAAAATAAATAAATAGTTATAAAAATTAAAATTAAAAAATCCAGCTGGATGATGTGGTTCATGCCTATAATCCCAGCATTTAGGAGAGGAGGCTGAGTAGGAAGATTTCACAAAGTTCCAAGTCCAGCCTGGGCTACATAGTGAGCTCTAGGTCAGCCTGAACTAGAGTAAGACCCTACCTCAAAACAAAATAAAATTAAGAAGTTCAATGTATGGGTTTGGCTCATAATGGATTGGGTTTAATGGTGTGGCAGACATTCATTGAATTTTTTAAAGCAATATTACAGATTTTTTTTTGTACATGGCATATGCGCGCACCTGTTTTGTGTGGGCAGGTGCCAGCAGCTAGCTCCTTCAATCCTCAGGTGATCTCTGTCTGACTTATTGAGGCAGTCTCTTGCTGACTCAGCTAGCCAGCTGACATTAGGGATCCACCCCTGTCTTTCTCCTGAGCACTGGGGTGATTCACATTGGGACTGGGGTCTGAACTCAGGCTTTCATCTTGCAGGACAAGTGCCCAGCCCCAAGATTACAGATTTTAAAAAGGAATTTGGCCAGGGCTGGAGAGATGGCTCGGCGGTTAAGGCACTTGCCTCCAGTGCCTAAGGCCCCAGGTTCAATTCTCCAGGACCCACATAAGCCACCTCTCTCTCTCTCTCTCTCTCTCTCTCTCTCTCTCTCTCTCTCTCTCTCTCTCTCTCTCTCTCTCTCTCTCTCTCTCTCTCTGTTATTCTCTCTCTCTCTCTGTTTGAAAATGAATAAATAAAATATTTTTTAAAAAGGAATTTGGCCAGCAGCTTAGATACAATGCTGTACTGAAAATATTCATCCTGAAGACCACAGAAACAGAAAAGTGCCCCACAGGTGTGATACTGGACCTACAGCCAGCTAGCCAGCCGCTGGAGGTAGACGTGGCTATGCTAATGAACTCGTCTGCTTTTCCCATGCTTGGGCTTGAGGTGGTGCTGATGCTGCCAAGACTGCTCCCCCAGAGCCAGCGAGTTCCAAAGAGAGTGAACCCTCTCTCTTTGCAGATGTCTCTCTCATGCAAACCAACCTGTCCAGGGCCATGGCCTCATCTACCTCCTCTGTGAAGTTCTTCAACTCAGGGCACCGTCCACTTGCCTTCCTCCTGGGTCATTGTTAGTCACCTTCTTGTTGCTGGGACAAAGCACCTGACCAAAAGCAGCTAATGAGAGGAAAGCTTTTACTTTGGCTGACAGTCTCGAGGGGAAGCTTCGTGATGGCAGGGGAAGCATGGCCCAGGCAGAGGCTGGACATCACCTGTGGCACAGCAGGTGGAAAACAGCAGCAGGAGAGGAAGCCACGTTCTGGCGAGAGGGAGCTGACTATAACACCCCTAAACCTGCTCCCAACAACACACCTCCTTCAGCAAGGCTCTACCTCCCAAATTCCCACCAGCTGGGGACCAAGCATTCAGAATACATAAGTTCGTGGGGGCATCAGATTCAAAACAGCACAGTCATATACCAGATAAGTGGGGGCAGTGTCTGTCTCAGAGCCCAACAAAATCTTCCAAGCAAGACTTGTAAGCCTTCTTAGCCTACCTCTCCTGCTCCTCGGGCCCCTACCCACTCCAGGACTTCTGTTTCAGGCACCATCCCTCCTGCTTTTAAATTGCCATGAGCAGAAAACCTTCCCAGGTCTTGGGTTCTATATCCAGTAGTGAAAAGAACTCCAATTCAATTCAATTATTGAGAATAAATAGGAGATAGCTCAGTGGGCATCAAGTGGGTGAAGATGGATGCCCAGAACACATGATAACACATGCTTGTGACCCCAGCAATGGGGAGGTGGAGGAGTTATAGAAACACCCAGCGACAAGACAGCTGGTTCAGCAAGAGGAGAGTGGAGTTTACTTTTACGCCCCAACGGCCCAAGCATAGAAAAGCCTTGGCCCCAACCCCAGTTGACAAAGGGGTTTTATAGTAGGTACAGAGGTGTGTGTGTGACATTAGCCATGTAAATTAACAAGCACAAGCGAGCAGATGCCTACACCTAGCAACTCACACATTTACAATGGGTTGCGGAGAAGCTCAGATAATCCTCCCCAGGTGTTCTCCGGTCTCATCTTTTCCTAACTTCCTGATCACAGTTAAAGCAATTACTTCTTTGTCTCACTGAATTTGAAAGCTCTGGTAGTTTCTCACCTCATGCTATGTGACTGGCCATCTGTGGCCTGCAGAATGTAACACTCAACGGGGTAGGGGCAATAAACTCACTCACAGATCCCAGTTTGCTCCAAGGGAGGCAGGAGGATTCCTGGAGCTGTTGACCAATTAATGAGAGCCTGCCTCTAAAAGAGGTCGATGGTGTTCCTGAGGATGACACCTGAGGATGTCCTCGCACCACCACACGCACACGTGAACACACAGGGCCATCAAATGCATCGGTGAACAGCAAGCAAAACCTCGTCCTGCGTGACAGCCATTCCCATGTGGGAGTCCTCGCCACATCTGATGACAAGCAATACCAAGTGTATTTTAAAGCAATGGATCAGAGATGACACCCCAGAAAGCAAAAGGATGAAACAGACAAGAACGTGAATGAGAAGGGACCTCAGCCAGGGCTGGTGGGCAGCTAACACACCAGGCTGCCAAGTCTTCACAAATCTCAGTCAAAATGAGAAAATAAGAACAAATAAAGTACAATTTTTAAATTCTGCAGTCTTTTCCTTAACAGTTTGGGTGCTAAAACGTTCTTTATTTTATAGGATGAGACTAGTCATTTTTTTAACGTTACTATCTGGCAACATAAAAAGTTGGCAAATTTGCTCCTCAAATTTATTTTTGAGGGCTGAAGAGATGGCTTAGCAGTTAAGGCATTTGCCTACAATGCAGAAGGACCTGAGTTCGATTCCCCAGTGCCCATGTAAAGCCAGATGCACAAGAGGGCGCATGTGCCTGGAGTTCATTTGCAGTGGCTGGAGGCCCTGGCGAGCCCATTCTCTCTGCCTCTCTCTCTGTCTGCCTCTTTCTCTCAAATAAATAAATATTTTTTAATTTATTTTTGAAATGCGGCTGGTGTATGAAAGTGAAAATTGTTAGGTCAGAACTCAGGCCCCAAAATGGAGTCCACCCACAGGACCTCAGTTTCCCCTAAAGGGAATTCTGGAACCGGTGAGCTTCAAGAAAGGTGTCAACATGGAAACCAGACCCCAACAGGGGTTCTGTTTGGCTGGAGGGACATTCCTTCCCCCATGATGGAAGCTGTGACCTTGACTGGACCATAGACTCTACAGCCTCCCCTCCCTTCATAATCCCAAATCAGCCCGTTCCAGGCGGCTTTTCTCCGCTCTGGTGACACTGCCTGAAGCTCGCAGCTCGGTGTTCTTTCTCCGATTAAAGCTTTTCCTTCCTTTCAGAGTGGTCTGTGTGGTCTCAAATTTTACAAAAATCTGGGCTGGAGAGATGGCTCAGTGGATAAGGCACTTGGCTCCAGTGCCTGAGGCCCCAGGTTCAATTCCCCAGTACCCATATAAGCTAGACCCACTCTCTTTGTATCTCTGTATCTCTCTGCTTGAAAATGAATAAATAAAATGTTTTTAAAAATACTGATTGACAGTTGGCTTTTTAAAAAAAAAAGTCTTACAAAAATCTGAAACCAGCGCCCTGGAGAATAGCAATTAGACAAAGAGATGATCGTTACTTGACTCCAGTGGTCCCTGAATCAGGACGGTCCAGAGACGGCTTCCACATGGTCAACTGCTGGAAGCCTGGATTCTGAAGGGATCTGGCTGAATCAAAATGAATATAAAGGGGAAACCAAGCTCATGAAAATCACTATAGAGCAAATGATTTTCATAATATTGAGAAAAACAAAAGCAACTTTCAGAAAGCTACTTTGGAAGCTTTACAGCGGAAGACTGAATATGATCCGAATTCAGACACCAAGCATTAGAGAATATCACCCATCACACCAATCTGGATTTTAGCATTTCAGTGAGAAGCAGCCGAGTACAGGACAGACATGGTGGCCTGCACTTGTAACCCCAGTACTTCGGAGGTGGGGGCAGGAGGATTGGGAGTTCACGGTCATCCTCAACTACATGGCTAATTGGAAACCAGCCTAGGATACGTGAGACCCTGGAGAGGGTAAGGAGGTCATGAAACAGACATCGCTTAACAGTGGGGATGGTTCTGAGACCTGCCTTGTTGGGCCTTCTGGTCACTGTGTGGACTTTCAGGGTGTAATTGTCCAGACCTGGACGGTGCTTTCTCCCTCACAGCTGGATTGTGAGGCTGGATCTATTTCTCGTATGTTACACATCTGCACAGCATGTTAGTATATGGACAGCGACTGTAACACACTGTCACAGGTACCTTCTCATTGCTGGGACAAAACACTCAGCCAGGAGCAGGTGATGGGAGAAAAGGGAGGGAAAGCAAGGCAGGAACAGACAGCTGGGTATCACATCAGTTGAGAAGAAGAAGCAAGAATGAGCTAATTAACACTGACAAACTGGATTGGACTATAAAATCTGAAGTGTGGCACCACCCACCCCCACCTAGTGACATACCTCCTTCAGCAGGGCTCCACCTCACAATGGCTACACCAGATGGGGATTGAATATGTCTGAACAAACACATGAGGTTACGTGGATCATTTAACATTCAAACTACCACGCAATCTAGTATTTGTATATGTACATAACTATACATAGAAAAGAGATAGGAGAAAGCCTGGCGTGGTGGCGCACGCCTTTAATCCCAGCACTCGGGAGGCAGAGGTAGGAGGATCACCGTGAGCTCAAGGCCACCCTGAGACTACATAGTGAATTCCAGGTCAGTCTGGACTAGAGCGAGACCCTACCTCGAAAAACCAAAAAAAAAGAAAAAAAGAAAAATAAAAAGAAAAGAAAAGAGATAGGAGAAATACCAGGCTGTAGGAATTTTTTAGCTCCAAGATGATCTGATGGAACCATATTTATATGTGGAATCCGTTACTGACCAAAGCATTGCTCTTCGGTGTGTGGCTGTACTCTACTCACAGTAAAGGCTTGGTGTTCTCTTATCAAACATGAGCAATTCCAACTCAACATCAACCTCACACACAAGGTTTCAATCCCAAATCCAGGCTGGATCGTGCCAAAACAAAAGCACTCCATCTCCATGTCTAACAAAATGTGAACATTGTTCGAGTCAGAAATGCCACCGTTCTCTCCCTACCCAATGTGGTAACCACTGATCAGCAGCGACGGGCTTAGCCTGCGTCTACCAGCCCTCCTGTAGACACGTGCCTTGAGAAACTGAGTCGTAGGACTGTTCCCATTTCTTTTTATGAACGTGGGTGCCATGAATCGAACTCGGGTCCTCATGCTTATGCAGCAAGTGCTCTTACCTGCTGAGCCATCTCCCCGGCCCGCTTTCTGACAACACCCTAGTCACAAGTATGTGGACCTTCGAAAGCACCTGCCAACGCCCACATGTCTCTTCACGCTGTCCTACAGACATCTCATGGCTCCACGTGTTCTCCCTCGAAGAAACAAGTGCAAACCAAACCAAGCTAGGTCAGCCATGAAGGAATGCTTAAAAGTACTATCCAGGCTGGGTGTGGTGGCGCACACCTTTAATCCCAGCACTCGGGAGGCAGAGGTAGGAGGATCACCATGAGTTCGAGGCCACCCTGAGACTACATAGTGAATTCCAGGTCAGCCTGGGCTAGAGCAAGACCCTACCTCGAAAAACCATTAAAAAAAAAAAGTACTATCCAAAACCTGAAGTAGAGATCTCATGACAGCCAGAAGCCAAGCAGTGAGAGGTCTGGCCGTGGTCCTAGAAGACCCAGACAACATCACCAGACTAACAAGGGAAATCATGAAGAAAAGTATTTCAAAGATGTACAAGACTGGGCTGGAGAGATGGCTCAGCAGTTAAGGCATTTGCCTGTAAAGCAGAAGGACCCAAGTTCAATTCCCCAGTGCCCAAGTAAAGCCAGATGCACAAGGTGGTGCATACATATGGAGTTCCCTAGCACTGATTGGAGGCCCTGGTGCACGCATTCTCTGTGTGTGTGTGTCTCTCTCTCTCTCTGGTTGTAAATAAATAAACTACTGAAAAAAGAACAGCTAAGACAACATAGCTCTCTTTCAGGAGCTTTAAGAGAGATGGCTGGAAGAACCTTAGAGAGATCAGCCGCCCAGTGACAACTCAAGATCACAAGAGTGGGTGCAGGCGTCATGGCTGGGGATAGCAGAGCTTCCTGCCTCTTCCCTCCGAGTTCTCCCTGGAAATCTGAGCCCACACACGCTATGTGGCTTTATCAAAACAGATCCAGAAGCATCCTCCAGCATGTGTGCAGCGTTGGCCTATGCCACCAGGGTCATCACACATGACAGACTCAGCTAACTCACATGACAAACACCAGCTCTTATGCTGCTACTCTGCTACTTACAGAAACGTGATCATTAAGAGCTACATGTTTATGAGCTGGGGCGATGGCTCAGGGTTAGTCATTTGCTGTGAGAGTCTGGCAGCTGGAGTTTGGATTCCCCCAAATCAAACCAGGTGCAAACAACACACACATCTTTAACCCCAAACCAGCTTCCAGCAACCGGAGGCAGGGAAGTGGGGTCAGATGAATCTCAAAGCTACAGGCCAACTAGTCTGGTATTTGCAAGGGCAAACTACAAGAGAGACTCTCTCAAAAAAGGTGGAAAGTAGGTGGGCGTGGTGGTGCATGCCTTTAGTCCCAGCACTCTGGAGGAAGTAGGAAGATTGCAGTGAGTTCAAGACCAGCCTGAGACCACCTAGTGAATTCCAGATCAGCCTGGGCTAGAGCGAGACCCTACCTCAAAAAAAAAAAAAAAAAGGTGGGAGGTAAGAACCTCTGATCTCCATACACGCATCACGGCAAATGCTTGCCCTTACACACGCACACGCACACGCACACGCACAATAAAAATCCACATGTTGGGCTGAGGGGAAAGGTCATTGAGCACCGTTGCTTTCCCTGCAAGCATGAGGATCTGAGTTTGGATCCCCAGGACGCCTGTGGAGGCTGGTGTGGTGGTGCGAGACTGCCTGTAACGCCAACACTGAGATGCAGAGACAGGAGGGTCCTTTCTGACCAGCTAGTCTAACCTGCTAGGTGAACTCTGGAGTCAACCAGAGACCCTATCTCAAACATTTTTAAGAATAATAATAATAATCTGGAGAGTGACCAAGGAAGATAACCAATGCCAACCTCTGGCCTACACACACACACACACACACACACACACAAATACACGCAATGCACCCCCACACATATGAACATGCAGACATACCCCACCCCACACATACACACAAACACACACACATAAATACACGCAATGCACCCCCACACATATGAACATGCAGACATACCCCACACATACACACACCATATGTTGTTGGGATTGGGGAGATGACTCAGCTCATTTAAAGGTACTTATTAGCAAAGCCTGCCAGCCCAGGTTCGGTTCTCCAGTAACCATGGAAAGCCAGATGCAAAGTGCTACCTGAGCCTGGAGTTCATTTGTAGTGGCTAGAAGCCCTGATACATCCATATTCTGTCTCTTTCTCATCAATAAACAGACAAATAAACAAATAGGCATCTTTTTTAAAAGCAAGAAAACCCAGGTGCTGAACTCCTAATCCCCAACAGGAATGTATTAGCAGGTGAGGCCTTTAGAGAGGGATTAGATGGTGTGGGTGGAGCCTCAGGTGGGATCAGCATCCCTGGCCAGACAGCTGCTCCATCACGTGAGGTTCCCCTGGAAGCAGGGAGCAGGTGCACAAATCAGGGGATCTGCCAGGATCTGATCTTGGATTTAAGCCTGCAGAGCCCAGAGAATGAATGTGTGCTTTTAATCTGTTCAGGCCACAGCCCAAACTGACTTAGTCACTGATTGACACCAGTGAGAAAAACCCCATTGTCACCACACTGCTCTAATCGTATGAAGGGGTGTCACTCATACTGTTCCACGTTGGTCTGTGTGCCAGTGATATCTGACAAGATTTCTTGTGCTTAAAAAAACAGACAGGATATTAGCAGCTAAGGGCATATTCATAAAGACAAATCAATAGTCCATTTGATAAATGGCTTCAAAGTGCATCGTGAAATAGCCAAGCAGTCAGTCACTCAAAGCGTTTTTGCAATGACTCCTTTGGAGATAAAATGAAGAGAAATAATGAATACAAAAAGCAACTCAGCTGGGCGTGGTGGCGTACGCCTTTAATCCCAGCACTGGGAGGTGGAGGTAGGAGGATTGCCATGAGTTCAAGGCCACCCTGAGACTCCAAAGTGAATTCCAGGTCAGCCTGGGCTAGAGTGAGACCCTACCTCAAAAAAAAAAAAAAAAAAAAGCAACTCAGAGCCAGGTGAGTCTGTGCCCATCTTTAATCCCAGCATTTAGGAAGCAGAGGCGGGAAGAGTGCCAAAAGCTTGAGGCTACTCTGTGTGCATGTTTCAGAGCAGCCAGGGATATGGGGTGAAACACAACCTCAACAAGCGAAATAATAATAATAAAGAAACTCAGTACATCCCAGTGGTGAAGAAACTCTGGGGTCATCTAGTCCTGAGTTCAAGTCTGACTTTTGTTTTCATAAGTAAGTCGTTTTGCAAGTTGCTTTTACCTTCAGAAAAGTTCTTTTTGCAAAACAAGGGCAAACAGTAGCTCCTGCTCAGTAGAGCTAATTTAGGATTAATATGATATTGTGCACATGGCGCTGGGGAGATAGCTCAGTAAGTAAAGCACTTGTCACGCATAAGAGTGAGGACAGATCCCCAGCGCCCACGTAAATGCCCTCTGTGTGGAGCTTTTTGTTATGTTTTGCTTTTATGAGGTAGGGTCTCACTCTAGCTCAGGCTGACCTGGAACTCCCAACTGGCCTTGAATTCCTACCAACACAGCCTTCTGAGCGCTGGGATTAAAGGCGTGCGCCACCATGCATGGCCTTGAGGAGCAGACCTTGTTGGCAGGCCAGTGGTAACTCTCTTCCTCTGAGCTACCAATGGAGAGATTAGCTGGCGGGTGGTTTCCTCCCCTAGGGCCTGAGGCACCAGGCCAGAGAATCCTGACTCATACCAGCATAGCTACTACTTCTCCCAAAATTCATTCATTCATTAATATGACCACCAATGTGTGTGTGTGTGTGTGTGCGCACGCGTTTTGTGCACATGTGTGTGCACAGAAGCCAGAGAACCCTCCACTGCTCATCTGCTGTTTCCTTGAAAGAGATGGAGTCTCATCCCTGAGTCCAGAACTTTGGCATTTTCTCGAGCCCCAGTGATTCTCCGGTCTCTGCTTCTCCTTGCAGATCTAGGGTTACAGACATGTGTGGGCACACCCAGTTATTTAATAGGTTCTGGGGAAGTAGACTCCACAGTCTCGGGCCCCCTCTGGTCCTCGGGCTTGCACAGGAGGTGCCTTAACCACTGAGAAATCTCTCTGGCCAATAGCAATAATTTTAAAAAATATTTTATTGATTTACTTGCAAGGAGAGGAGAATGGGTGCATTGGGGCCTCTAGCCATGCATGCACCATGGGGAATCAAACTTGGGTCCTTAGGCATTGCAGTCAAGTGCCTTAACCACTTTGCCATCTCTCCAGCCCAGCAATAATTTTAAGTCATCAGTTACTTGGTATAATTCGATAAATTACGAGAATATTATTCAGCCTTTTAAAAAGAAAGAAACTTGGTCACATGCTACAATGTTGTTAAACCTATAGGCCAGTCACAAGGGACAAAGTCTTGCGTAATGGACACCACTTAGCTAAGGCAATCAAATGCACAGGGACAGAAGAGGGGAGGTGCCTAGAGCTGGGGGAACAGGAATGGAGAGTGGCCCTTTAAGGGGTACAGTTCTTTCAGTTCTTCAAGATGAAGGTTCTGGATATTGTAAACAATGCGAGCTTGACACTGTGGAACTATGTTTAAAATGTTTAAGCCAGGGCTGGGAGATTGCTCAGTGGTTAAAGGCACGTGCTTCCAAATCCTATCAGCAAGGGTTCGATTCTCCAGTACCCACTTAAAGCCAGATGCATTGGAGTTGGTTTGCAGTACAAGAGGCCCTGGCATGTCTTCTCTCTCTCTCTCTCTGTCTCTCTCTCTCTCTCTCTCTCTCTCTCTCTCTCTCTCTCTCTCTCTCTCTCTCTCTCTCTCTGCTTGTAAGTAATTAAAACTGTTCTTTAATGGTTAAGCCAAGCTGGGCGTGGTGGCACATGCCTTTGATCCCAGCACTCAGGATGCAGAGGTAGGAGGATCGCTGTGAGTTCCAGGCCAACCTGAGACTACAGAGTGAATTCCAGGTCACCCTGGGCTAAAGTGAGACCCTACCTCAAAAAACAAAAATAGTTAAGCCAAGTGTGGTGGCTGTCACCTGTAATCCCATCCCTCAGGAGGCTGGGGTAGAAGGATTGCTGAGGCTTTGATTCCAGTCTGGGCTACAGATTAAAACTCTGTTTCAAAAAATAAAAACCCCAAATAATAATGAATCATACAAGATAAGCACAAATGGTTAAAATGACAAAATGTATGTGAATTTCACAATTTTTTTCAAGTTAATCAATTATATCGATTAGAACAATAATCAACTGAAGAATCGAGAGCAACCGATCAGTCACAGATTGCCATCATTTGCCTTCCCAACACCCCTCGCTCTCTGACTTCCTCACTATGAGTCAGGTGGCTCTTCGGGGCTTTGGGGTACCATGTGTACCAGGTGTTCATCTTTGTGTGTCCTCTCCTGAACTGCTGTGGTCTCTAAAGTTCCAAGCTATGGCCCTTGTTCTGGGCTCCCAGCCAAGCCTCGCCACACATGCCACTAACTGGATATATCCAGTTTGTTTCATGGGCTCATCCATTATCAAACAAGAATCTCAGGGGACTACTTGGGTATTAGCCGTTCACACCTGGGCAGGCAAGTTAACTACTTAGGATTTGAGAATTTCGAATAGAAGACAGCAGAGCAAAGGGGGCGAGGGGGACTTAAAACTTCGTGACCACAAGGCCTCAGAGAGCCAAAAATGTCCTTAGTGGGCTGGAGAGATGGCTCAGCGGTTAAGGCACTTGCCTCCAGTGCCTAAGGCCCCTGGTTCAATTCCCCAGTACCCACATATGCCAGCCCCACAAGGTGGTGGCCCTGGTGTGCGCTCTCTCTCTCTCTCTCTCTGTCTCTCTCTCTCTCTCATTTCTCTACTTGAAAATAAATAAATAAAATATTTTTAAAATGTCCTTAGCAAGAATACTGCTGGTGGAGTCACCATACCTGATTTCAAAATTACTATAAAGCCCAAGTAATAAAAACAGCATGGCACTGGCCCCTCAAGCAGACACATAGATCCATGGAGTAGAATAGAAGATTCAGGCAGAAGTGTTCTTAACGATAGCTACTTGATCTTTGACAAAGAGGCCAAAAATACACGCTAGAGAAAAGAATATTTTCAACAAATGATGTTGCATAACCACATGTATGAACGTAGAGCCTCTTCTCTCGCCCTAAACAAAAATCAACTCCAAAGGATGAAAGACCACAATATAGGTCCTGAAACACTAGCAGAAAAAGTAGGGAGAACACTCCAAGGTATAGGCAGAGAGAAGACTACTTGAGTAAGACCCCAGAAGCCCAGGGAATTAGACAAGCACTCATCCACTGGGGTCTCAGGAAACTAAAAAACTATTGCACAGCTAAGCAAACCGTCAACAAATTCAATAGTCACCCTACAGAATGAGAGAAAAAAAATCTTCTCCAGCTATATATCTGACAGATATATGTAGACTATAAAAAAGCAATAAAAATATCAATCGCCCTACTTAAAAATGGGGCAGGAAATTGAACAGAGAGTTCTCAATGGAAGAAATACAAATGTGGCCAATAAACATTAAAAAGATGTTCAAGTTCAATATCCTTAGCCATCAGGGAAATGCAAATTAAAGCTACTTTGAGATCCCATCTCATCTGGTCAATAAATCAAATGACAACAAATGCTGGTGAGAGTCTGGGTAAAGAGTAACCATCACCCAGCACTGGTGGGAATGCAACCTTGTTCAACCACTGTGGAAATCGGTATGGAGTTCCTCAAAAAATCTAAAAAAAAAAAAATAGATCTACCATGCGACTGAGCTACAGCCCTCCTGGGCACATGTCCTAAAGACTCCACTCGACCACAGAGGTACTTGCTCAGCCATGTGTTATTGCTGCTCTATTCACAATAGCTAGGAAATGAACCAGCCCAGATGCCGTCAACTGACGGATAATGAAGATGTGGTGTATGTACACACTGGAATTCTACTCTGCGGTAAGGAAAAATGAAATTATGAAATTTGCAGGAAAATAGATGGACTTGAAAAAAATCATGCTAAATGAGGTCATACAGGCCCAGAAAGACAAATATCACATGTTCTCTCTCACATGAGGACTCTAACATGGGAAAGTTTGGTTTGTTTTTAAGTTTGTTTTTAAGTTGTAGTATTAGTAGTATTGGCAAGGAAGCTAGAAGGAGGCTTGGAGAGAGGGGAGGCAGGGTGGGATGAGAGGAGGGGATACTTGACATGCAAGTGGGGGACAGAATACAAGTGCAGAAGGTACTTGGGGGTCTGAGGTAAGGAAGGGGATACACGAAACTGATGATGGCATGAATCAGTTAGTTAAAATTAACTTAAATAGAGGGAAAAAAGAAAGGAAGAGAAAGGGAGAAAGGAAGGAGGAAGGAAGGAAGGAAGGAAGGAAGGAAGGAAGGAAGGAAGGAAGGAAGGAAGAAAGGAAGGAAGAAAGAAAGATAGAAAGGATTGGTTATTGTCAGGAGCACCCTTCGAGAGTAGAGAAAGTTTTATCTGAAAACCATAGGCTGTTGCTGGCAAATCCCAGTGCCAGAATTGGGTTACTTCCCACAGTGATTGGTCACGGAGGCCCATGAAGCCCCCTAAACAGTGCAAGCCTTTGCAAAAGCACTTGGTTATCCACCAGAGCTAAATAGCAAGACCCTATTGCTGAAGACCCCACAGGCTGTGGTCACAGGACATTGAGAGATGGTGATGGAAGAGAGGTGGAAGCCAGCTCCTGTTGGCTAGCTCTCCTAGTGCTGGAAAGTGCTGTGTGAGCTGCTGGGGGTGAACAAGCAGTGGATCCTACAAACCCAAACTGCCCGGCAGCATGGATGCATCAGTGCAAGAGTGGCACACAGGGTATGGAGGTAACCAACGACTTGGATATGAAGCCTGCCTGGTACTTAGAACTGAGTCAGAAACCTATGGCTTGAAAGGTCATAGATGCTAGAGGGAAGCTTTCCACTGTTTATTGGCTGAAGAGAAGACTTTTTGATAATCAAAAAGTCTTGTAAATGTCTAAATTTATTCCCCTTGATCCATACTGTTCTCACTGTTGGCTAGAGAATCTGGTTTTGTTGTTTTGTTTTGTTTTTTACAGATGGCAGTGAATCCTGGGGAGACCCAAGACCTAGCACGAGGCCAGCCATCTCTGTCACATCTGCCAGGAGGGTCAAGGAAACTTTACAGAGGAAGTATTGGGTTAAATATGAGTGCTGCAGTCCCCCAGATAACCCACAGTGAATAACAGAACTCCACTGAGGAGGGCCCCTAGGGTAATGGAGCAGGAGCAAGGGGGTAAAGGGGTATAAACTTTTATATATAAAATAAAACCTAAATAAAAATATGAGTGCTGGAAGCTGGGCGTGGTGGCACACGCCTTTAATCCCAGCACTTGGGAAGCAGAGGTAGGAGGATCACCATGAGTTCGAGACCACCCTGAGACTACATAGTGAATTCCAGGTCAGCCTGGGCTAAAGTGAGACCCTACCTCAAAAAACCAAAAGAAAAAAAAAGTGCTGCTCCAGCCACCAGCCTGGGAACCTCCTCCAGGAAAATGGCAGTTGACCCTGTGGAGACTCAAAACTCATCAAAGCAGAATTCAGAGGCTGCTGAGAGCTCAGCACCCAAGGAGGCTTAGAACACGCTCTCCCAGGCTCGGGGGGGTATTGTAGAGGAGGGGAGGTGGGAAGGTGTGTTCTAAAGCATTGTCCACCCCAAGAAATCCCAACTGGTGCATTCATGACCCAACAGTGATTACTAACAACCCCACTGAGGAGGGTTTTCAGTGGAATGGGGTGGGAGAGAAGGAACATCAGAGTATAACCCAATGGGAATATGACCAACATGCAACATGTTCATATAAGAAAGTTCTGGGCTGGAGAGATGGCTCAGTGGTTGAAAGCACTTGCTTGCAAAGCCTAACAGCTTGGGTTCAATTCCCCAGTACCCATGTGAATTCAGATGGTACAATGCATCTGGAGTTTGTAGTGGCAGGAGGCCCAGATGTGCTCATATTCTCCTCCCTCCCTCTCTCTCTCTTTCCCCCTTTCTGTCTCTATGTCTCTCAAATAAAAATAAAAGTATTTTAAAAAGAAAGTTCTGAATAAAAAATATCAATGTGCCAGACATGGTAGCATCCACCTTTAATCCCAGCACTTGGGAGGCAGAGATAGGAGGATTGTGTGAGTTCAAGGCCAGCCTGAGCTAAAGTGAGACCCTACCTCCAAACCCCTATCAAAAAAAAAAATCAATGAGAAACAAATGCTAAGAGTCTAGAAGAGACAAAAGAAGCATCTACTGTATAATGCTGGAAGGAGCGAGGTTATAAATTCCACTGCTGTAGTTAGTTGATAAGTGACATTTTCACGTTAGCTGGATTATATCAGGTTACACGAAAAAATTGTTTTGATGTTAAATCTGAAAATTCCTATATAAGAATCAACTTGTTCTGAGAAAATATCCCTGAGTCACCAATGGGTAAAGGAACATGATATGTGCACATTACTCTCAAATAATTCCAAAAATTGAAACAACAGATTCATATTGAGAAAAGCATGATGGTATGAAGCGATGAAACGATAGAAATAATTAAATCTAGCCTTGAAGCATAAAAAGGTCATGGTGACCTTTGGGTGGAGAGAGAACCCAAAGGGGTGCCCTGGGAAAACAAGGGGGGGTGCAGCTCTGAGTACTTGGGGCTGGGGCTGGACATGGAAAGAAGGGACAGGGACAGAGAGTAGAAAGGACATTGGGTAGCATTTTATAGTCTTGAGGGCCTCGGTCCAGCCTGGGCTGCTGAGATGGGTAATTTATAACCAAGAGAGATCTATTTGGTTCTCAGATCTGGAGGAAGCCATAGGCGGTGAGGGTCTTCTTGCTGGGACATGACATGGTGGGCAGCATCCCATGCATGCCAAGAGGAAAAGAGATGGAACCCAGAGCCTCGTGCCCTCCCTCCCATCAGCAGCATTCACCACGCATGATTCCCTGCCTTCCCGCACTCTGCACTGGGGATGAAATTCCCAGCATAGACCAGTGAGGACACACTCAAACCACTAGCTGACACTGCCCTGGACCAGGGGAGAATCACGTCCCCACCACACTAGCCTGCATGGTTTGGGGCTCCCCTGGGAGTGTGGGCTTGGGATCCAGTCTCCAGGCTGAGCAGATGATGGGGAAATCTTGAGGGGGAAGGGCCGAGTGCAAGGTCCCATGCAAGGGACACCGGCAATGGACAGGTAGGCTGAATGCCATGATTGACATGATTTAGCAGCTGAGTGTCCTCCGGAAGTGCACGATAAAGGCTTGGTCTCCAGGGTGGCAGGACTGTTAAGAGCTGGAGTCTGATGAGAGTCCTTATGTCAAGGGATGTGCCCTCAAAATGGATGATGGGATTCCTACTTTTCCCTCTCATTCTCTCCATGGGATGCATCCTGTTCAGAATTTGGTCGGATCAATATCTATCTACCTATCTATCATCTATCTATCTATCATCTACCTGTCACCTATCTATCTATCTCTATCTATCTATCTATCTATCTATCATCTACCATCTATCTATCTATCATCTATTTCTGCTTCTCTCTCTTCCCATGTTGTGCCCCATCAACAAAAAGCCAAGCCCTTGGGGTCACTTGATCTTGAACCAAAACTTCTAGAATCTCTCTTCACTTCATAAGTAGCCAGCCTCGGGTGTTTTATTATAGTGATGTGAGGTGGACAAATGTGCCAACAGAACTCTATCCCAAGAAGCTCAAGTCCTTCACAGGTGAAATCACTGCAGCCCAAAGTGGCCTCCTGCCAGGACACATGGTGAAAAGAGGTGACAAGTGGAAGCTCTCCTCTCTTTCCCATCACCAAAGCCTGACAGCAGGGATCAAACCAAGCCCATTGCTTCCTGGGGCCTGCGTGGCCACACTCTGCTGCCTGCCTCACTAGTCCCCATGAATGTGTCCACCAGCCTCTCATTTCCCGTGAGCCCCCTGGATAAGGAAGCTTGTTCCACCCCTTCCCAGGACTTCACAGAGGAGCAGACTGCTCATGTGGCAGGTGAGCAAAGCCACGCTGTCTATTCTTCTTTGAGACATGGGTATCCTTGAACTCCCTGTGAAGCTAAAAATGACCTTGAACTTTGGAGCCTCCACCTCTCAAATGTCTATTATTATTATTATTATTATTATTATTATTATTTGTTTTTCGAGGTAGGGTCTTGCTCTAGCCCAGGCTGACCTGGAATTCACTATGTAGTCTCAGAATGACCTTGAATTCATGGTGATGAATCCTCCTGCCTCTGCCTCAGAGTTCCCGGCACCCACTCAGCCTTCCCCTCTCTGGAGGAATGCATTTATTAGCTGCAGCCACCCTACTCATGAGCTAAACCAGAGCCATGACTGCCCCACTAAGCCCAACTATGCTTTCAGAAATCACTGTTGTTACACACATATGCACACACACATGTTTAATACCATTGCCCTCTATGTAGACATGAAAAATTCAAACCTCAAAATTTTTAAACACCATAAGCACCAAACCAGGTTAAATGTCCCAAAGCATGAAACCAAATCCCGTGGGAATGCCCCCTTATGTGAAAAAGCTGGGCTCCGTGTGACGAATCAGGAAGGGCTGCAGTGAGGCTGAGCTGGGATCTATGGCTTGCAGCTGGGCAGCTGGAGCCAAGGGGACTTCCTGGAGGCTAAAACCACCTTGGGTTCTGGCTGGGTGCTTCTCTCTATCTGCCCTCGGTTTGCAATTCAGACTTTCTATTACATTTAGAGTGAAGACTTTTCGGCAAAGTCCCTAAAGGGACAGGAAAGTAGAGGTGTCATTCAACCCAGTGAAACTGTGTGTGTGCACGCATGTGCGCATGTGTGTGGTGTATGCCCTTGTGTGCAGATGTGTACACCTCATGTCCCACATGCAGGGACCAGAGAGGAACGTCAACTGTCCTCCTCTATTGTTCTAATTTCCTTGAGATCGAGTCTCTCACTGAACCTGCAGTTGCCATGTTCCGGTCAGACTAGATGACCAGTGACCCCCAGCAACTCTCTTGTCTTTGCCTACCTCGGGCTTGGGTGGCTAGCTTTCTACATGGGTGCTGGCAATCAAGCTCAGATCCTCGCGCTTGTGCAGTGAGCTCTCTTACCCACTAAACCATCCTCCCAGCCCTGACACTGAGTTTTAATTCTCTGCCATCATGATAGGATGGCCACTCTTCCCCTCACCCGCCATTCTCACAAGGTCTCGTTATTCATCCTCCACATGTATTTCTACGTTGTCCATGACGTTGGAATCGCCAGCAGGGCTTGCCTTACTTGAGATGGTTCACACAACCTTGACCCTCACCAATGTATTCATGCAGGGTAACATTTCACGCTCACCCAACTTTCAATATAAGGTACGGTGGTAGAAATTTATGGACTGGGGAGGAGCTCAGTCTTAGCATGTGCAGGGCCCTGGGTTGGCTCCTCTGAATAAGAGAGGAAGAAAGAGAGAGGGGGAGGGAGGAAGGATGGGAGAAAGGAAGGAAGGAAGAGGAGGAAGCGAGGAAGGAAATAAGGGAAGGGGGAAAAGAAGAGAAAAGGAAGGAAGGAAGGAAAGGGAAAGGAAGGAAGGAAGGGGAGAATTTTACTTTAATTGTTCACTTGGAACAAAGCAAGTTTTTTTTAATTGAATCCTTCTGGCTGCCTTCTTGTGAAATATGGATGAGACACTCCTCTATGTGAAAAATCAGAGGATGGAGAGAGTGTAAGTGAAGTGATACAATGCTTCACCTCTCTAAAATGACTGTCTTGGTCCCAGGAATGTCCTGCTAGAAGAGCAAAACCGGGCTCCAGCCGCTCTCCCAAGGGTGTTCTCGGTTGCTTTTACCGACTACATGACCCAAACTCTAAGTGCGTGCCCCAGAGAGCCTGTGCAGACCACCCCAACTTCTCCAGAAGCCCCTGAATCGAAGCCCCTTGAACTTCTTCGGATGAACCTTCTTCCTGCCCTAGCAGGCAAGGCACCCTGGGATTCAATAAAGAATCATTCATTGATTTTTTTTTCATCTTCATGGGCGTGGGAGAGAAACAGCAAACCAACGAGCAACATTTTGCACTGTGAATGCTCGGCTGAGAAATTAAAGCTGTGACAAAAAATTTTGCACCTCAAGTAAAAATGATCATCCTGGAAAAGAGAAAACCCTGTCTGTGTGAAGAGATGAGTGTACTTTAAATATGCGCTTCATATTTGCTGGACAACGTTGAAGAGTTTCTAAAACCAAGGTTAACCACGCTAGCCTTCTTTGTCTCGCCATTAACAATATAAGGAGTGCCCCCGCCCCTTCCTTTTTTTTTTTTCTTTTCCTTTTCTTTTTGACTCTTTGAACATAAACCAATCAGTGCTGGGGACCGCTCTGGGAAGCCCTTGCTGAGACACTCGGTAGAAGTTTGTTCTCCATATGGGCTATGTAGGAGCCTCGCTGTCCTGGGGTGACGCCCGGGCCTCCCTCGCTGTTCTGTTCGCTCGCTGTGGACCGGAGTCAAAGGACGCAGAGTCGATCCAGGGAAGGCGCTGACCATGGTCCTGACCCCCGAGCTCGGGCCGTGGGAGCCTGGGGCGCCCGAGGCCTGGAGCCCCGGAGTGGCCATCAGAGCCCTTACCCCTCCTGACCCTCGGAGAGTCCGAGGCCCTTCTTCACACCAACCCTTCCCTGCGCGCTCCCAGCTGCATCAAAAAAGGGTGGGGCACCCGGCCACAGCTGCCACCCGATGCCACCCGCCCGCCCCGGGAGGACTGAAGAAGAATGGTCCAACCCAACCGCCACGCGAGCCTCCCAGCCGGGGATCAGCTAGTCCTTTACGCCCGTCCCCCACCTCCCAGGCCCAGGCAGGGGTGGGCAGCCTTTGTGGGCGCACGGCCTCCCTCGCCGCGCCCTGGGCGCAGAAGGGGCGGGCGGGGCGCGGGGCGCGTGCAGGTGCGGGAGGTGCTAGCGCAGCAGGCGGGGCGCGCGGGCGGCCACGCTGGGATGCCAGGTCCTCCACGAGGTCAAAGGGGGACCACCGAGGGGCCACCCCCAGCGCCTCATCCTCCGTGTCCATCCCCCAGCCCTCCCTCCCCCCCTCCCCATACCAACCTGGTCGTAGATATTCTGCAGGGCTTCCTTGCCCGAGGCTCGCCGGATCTCCACCTTCCGCCCGGACTCAACAGATGGGTCTCCACCCGCACGCCGGCTCTGCCGGTGCGGATCCGGGTCCAAGTGGGCGACATCTCGCTGCTGAGCCACGACCTGCCCCGACCCCCGGCCCACCGACAGCGAATCGAAATCGATGGTCTTATTCTCCGAGGACCCTTCCACTGGGCAAAACATGCCGCAGAATTTCTGCCGGGGCTTGGGGCTGCCCGACCCCAGGTTTTTGAAAAAGGCAGGGACCTCTTCGTCCTCGGCTGCCTTTCCAGATGGCTTTCTCTCGGCCATGGCTCTAGGGGGTGGAGGTGGACCTGAAGAGGGGTCCTCTCCGTCCGTCCGTCCGTCCGTCCGTCCGCGGGTCCCTAATTCTCGCTCGCCTGGGCGTGCACGAGCCCCCCCAGGCTGCAGCCGCTCTGCCTAGCGCAAGGTGCACAGAAAGGATGGAGGGCTGGCGAGCGGGCGAGCCACCCCTCCCGGTCCCTCCCGGTCCCTCCCCCTGACCCCGCTTTCCCTCTCCCTACCCACGCCCCCCGCCGCTACCGCGCCCGAGCTGCGAAGTTGGGTCTGGGCGCTGCGGCAGCGGGAACCAGCCGAGAGGGTGCCCGTTCCCGGCAGCGCGGGGAGGGGCGGCGGGGCTGGGCGGGGCCGGGGAGGGGACCCCGGGGCCCGGGAGGGCGGCGCACCGGAAGCGAAGCGTCCAGACCACCGGCTAAATGGATGCGCGGCGGCGGGCCCGCTGACCGCTCTCCGTGCCAGGGTGAGTCTGGGGCAGCCACGCGGGGCCCAGGAGCCGAGGGCGCAGCCCGGGACCCCGGAGCCCCTCTCCTCCACCCGCCCCTCCGCCTTACAGAGGTGGGCGGGGAGCTCCCCCGACCCCGGGTGACAGCTGATGGTTGACAGGGAAGGGGATCCAGCTGGCAGGCCCTGGGATACCCGGGGGCTGGGGGAGGGGGGAGGGAAGGGGTGACCCTGGAGACCTACAAGGGCTGATGGGCGGGAGGGTCGCCGAGCTTGGGACACCAAAGCTTCAGTCTGTGACTTAGGGGAGGCTGCGGGGAGCCGAGCGCAAGGCCAGAAGGTTTTCCAGGGGTG
>PVHP010014001.1:0-39943 GCA_004024765.1 Zapus hudsonius | reverse complement strand
AAGGAATAGTGGGTTTTCCCAGCAGCTGCATATTTTGCTGGATTCACACAGAGCAGTGACAACTTGACCCTAACCTACATCTGCCCATGGTGAGAGGAGCTGTAAGAGGCAGGAAGATCCAAAGCCTGGCACAGTCACAGTTGGAGCCCTAAACTACCTCCCAGATGCTTGCCCAGCTGTGGGATGTCCCTTCTTCTGGGGAAGACTTGGCAGAGACGCCTCCTCAAAGCTGGCACTCCTGGTAGTGAGCACTGGCAGATAAGAGGAGGTGGGCAGATGCCAAGATAACTTCATTGAGTGGATCTGCCACCCACAAAGCCTTGTTGACCCTTGTCTCCCATTGCTGGTGTCTTTCCACTTTGACTTCTCTGGCTTTTGCCAGTCCTCAAGCCCCAGCAAACTTTTCAGACCCTCCCCATTTGCACCACTCAGTCCACACAGCCCTTCCATAGGCACTTCCACTCCTGCTGCCAATGGTCCGCTCTAAGTCTCCAGAGGCATTGCCCTGCTGCACCTTGAATGCAGCTTGTAACACTCATTTGTTTCCCCTGGAAAATTTGTTAATAATCAGAGGTGCAGTTGTGGCATTTCTTCTGTTCTGCTGATCACAGATTTTAGAGCCCAAATATTGGGCTCGCTTGTCCCTGCTTTTGCTTCATTATCTCCTCACTCTTGAATGCCCGGCTTATTCTATGAGCTGGAGTTGCCAACAGTCACACCCCATCTCTGGAGTTCCTGTGGGCCTTATAGTGTGTTCACATTAGTTTTCCAGCAGGACAGAAGAGGCTGGATCCTTACCAGATCCCTGCCTTCCCTTCTGTGCAATTCTAATGGGAACTCTTTAGGTGCTTTAGGGTATTCTTGGGATGCTCCCTATGCGTGTGTGAGTGTGAGTGTGGGAGTGGAGGTGGGAGTTAGAGGACAACTTCAGGTGGTGGTTCTCGCCTTCCTCCTTGTGTGAGGCATGGTCTCTCCTTGGTCACTGTTGTGTTCACCAGGCTAGCTGGCCTGCCAGCTTTCAGTCGGTCTTCCTACCTTGGCCCTTTTTCTTGCCTTAGACACACTGAAATTACAGATGCTAGTGCTACAACATCTGGCTTTATGTGTATCCTGGGAATCTGAACTCAGGTATTCAGGCTTGCACACAGATGCTTGCCCAGATGTGGGGTGTCTTATACACAGTCACTTTATACACAGAGCCACCTCTCCAGTCCCCCGCCCCCTTTTGAGACAGGGCCTCACTGTATAGCTGAGGTTGGCCTTGAACTTATATTTCTTCTCCTTCAGTCTCCTGAGTGCTGATAGTTTCCAGCATGTCTGGCTTTATTCTCCTTTCCATTGTTCCCCCTTTTGCATGTGTATGTTTATATGTGTGGCATGCATATGCATTCACATGGATGTGGGCACATATATGTGTATGGTGCATATGGAGGGGTCAAAGGTCAACATTAGATGCCTTCCTAAATTTCTCTTCACCTTTATTTTTTGAGTCAAGGTCTCACACTGAACCTAGAGATTGCCAATTTGGCTACAGTCACTAGCCAGCAAGCCCAAGGAATTCACATGTGTCTACCTGCCCAGTGCTGGGATTATAGGTATGCACTGCCATGCTCAGCTTTCGTGTGAATACTGGGGTTCTGAACTCAATTCATCACCCTTGCACAGCAAGCACTTCACCCTTGAGCTGTCTCTCCACACCCTCCCCCATCCTCCTTCTGAATTTCATAGATGTCCATTGTATTCCCAGCCCTTCTCTTAAAAGCAGAGGAATATATTTGAGCCAGGAAGACTCCCATCATTCACACTTGGTTGCTGCATGATGTCATATAACATCGCCCAGGTGATTTTAATGGCCAAGTCAGGATAGGATCATTAAAACTTCAGGTTTTAGGGCCTGTGTTCACCCTTGGCTAGAGCAGGAGAGCTTACCCCATAAGATGGAGAACTGGGAATTGCTGTGAACTATTAAGTTTGCAGGCTGATCTTTTTTGAGATCATGGTTTCATACTTGTGTGTGGACTTTGCAGAAGACAGAAAAGACAAAGGTGGAGGGGCTACTGCCCTTGGGCAGGGCTGTGTGGCTGTGCTCCCTTACATTTAAAGACCTGTGCACCTTAAGAGTCTGCTCTAAAAATCTCAGCAGGATCTTGGCATCAGAAAATGAGGAGCTTGTCAAGGCACTTAAGACCTCTCAATTAACTGATAGATCCATTGGCAGGAAAAGGCAAAGGGGATTTTCTAAAAGATGCTATGGCCTGGGAGATCAAGTATGGCTGGGAGAATTAGGAGGCTCATGGTCAGGACTGGGGTAGAGATGATTTGCTAAGAAGACATGTCCTTTTGATTCAGTTTATCTCCAGCATGGTGATCTCTCATGCCCCCCCTCCCACTCCTGTTTCCTTCAGCCTCTCTGGTGTATGTCTCTTCCATCACTCAAACTCTGACCTCCTTTGGTTAAAACCCAGCAACAGTCCCAAACAGTTGTGGTTGTCTTGTTGCTTAGTCCCAGACTGCTTTTATCCTGAGAGTTGGTTGGTATCCAACACCTCCAGACACACACACACACACACACACACACACACACACTCACTCACACTTGTGCACACACCCACAAACACACACCGTCACCATAAATGTCCAAAACCAGAGCATAGTCATCTTGGATCCATACTTTTCCATCCCTACACCTTCCTCTACCTTCCCACCTGCTGCTCTCCCATCCCAAGAGCATCTGCTAAACTGCAGAGTAGCAGCTCTTCTGTCCCTGGAGGATGAGGTGATGTTTGAAGCTCGAGTTTGTTAAGTAAATGAGAGAAGGAGGTTTGCTCAGGAGATGTACACGATGGAGCTGAGGGTGATAGGGAGGAAGGTCCAGTAAGTTACCTGGGAATGAATAAACCTGTCACTCCAGATTTAGCGTGACATTCTCTGGCATTTTTATTGGGGTATTGCTCACACATGCTAACAAGCAGTTACTCTGGATTCTCTTGAAAAGACCATTGGGCTGATATGGGGGTGGGTTATCCACACTTGCTAATAAGTAACTGCCATCAATGTTTTAACCAGAAAAGCCCAACAAGTGGCTGGAGCAAATTCCTTGCCTGATAGAAGCAAGACTCCTGGCTGCTGGGTGCTGGGAAGCTGAGGAGAGTTGAGTCTTCAGCAGCAATTGTGGATGTAAGTCTGGTGGTATTTGATCAGCAGGAAGCCTCGTTTATTGGAAACCAAACAGCTTCTTCCATCATTAACCCCAGAGTTCCTATCAATCCTGTATTTAAATTTAATACCAAAACAAGATAAAAATAAAAGTCTCCATCTGGCAAAACAAAATCATATTAGAACTCAGATTTCCCCCCTCACAGGTAATAAAATAGTAATCACTTTCTTTTCTTTTAAAAATTAATGTGTGTGTGTGTGTGTGTGTGTGTGTGTGTGTGTGTGTGTACCACATTGGCAGGGGGCGGGGCTTAAGAGGACCTCTTGTCACAAATGAACACCAGATGCTTGAACCACTTTTTTGCATTTGGCTTATGTGGAGGGCTTTGAAAATTGAACCAGGGCTGGTAGGCTTTGCAAGCAAGATCCTTTAACTGCTGAGCTATCTTTCCAGCCCAGCCCCCTGCCCTGGGAATTACTGATTACCTACTGTGTCCTACCCACTATATTTTACATATACAAGTATATTTGATCCAACTGCCATTTAATGAGGGTTGTTATCTCCATTTTACATAAGCGGAAACTGAGGCCTAGAAAGGTCAAGTAACCTGTTGTTGCTTGTGAATGGACTCCTGCCAGCGTTTCACCTTTAGGGGAATTTCACTTTTTGCCTCTATGGTCTTATACCCGTGACCGCCATGGTAACGATGCCATAAAGTTCCAAGGGTCTCAGCAGCCCTGAGGCTGTGGCTGGAGACTGCATCTCACAGGCCTTTATGAGGGTGGTGGCCATCCATCAGTCCGGCTGCCACCTCTGATTTCTGCAGTAAATACTCATCCCCTGGAAGCTGGCTCTGGGAGGGTGGGTTAGCCCAGGGCAGTTTGGTCTTTCCTAAATTCTCAGAGAGAATCCACAGGAGGTTCTCTGTCCACAGTCCTTAACCCCAGATTAGCTCAGTTGAATTTTAATTCAATTCAACCAGTGTCTGTTAAGAACCTGCTGCATGTGAGATACTGTGTGATGTCCTGGGATTACCTAAAGGATCATAGTCCTTTTAGGGACAGTAATGTAGTGAGTCTGTCAAAAACAAACCAGCGCTTGGAAATCTGTAGCATAAACCTGAGTAAGTGTATGAAATGCCCCTGGAACACAAAGATGACAGTGTGAACACCTGTGCTTATAGAGGTGTTAGGAGTGGGAATGTGGGGGGGGGGGTGACCTGGCAAGGCCATAATTGGACCCAAAAGGTAGAGAAAAAGAGAACAAATCAGTCCAGGATTTCAGGCAGGAATGTACTGCCTTGGGCTCAGGCCAGTTAGACCACATCAGGCCAGGATGAGATTATATGGTCCCTTCCTCTGTGTACCCAATTTCCTTATCTGTAAAGTGGGGATATTGTGCCTGACAGACATACAGGGTGGCCATGAGGTGTAATGATGTAATCTAGTGCCTTAAGGGACATCTTTGGTCACAGAGAAAGTGTGACAATAACCAGGCCTTATTTTCTCTTAGCCTTGTGGGCTAGTACCTCATGATGGCTCTCGGTGACCTTGTACGCTCTCCCACTGGTATGTGATTTGTGGTTGCTAGTCTTGGGCTCTTGTCTTAAGCTCCTCAGTGGTCACTTAGGTTTTTGTATATGTTTGTGCTGAATCTGTAGCTAAAGTTAGATTTCTCTTGGTAGGAGAGTATGTGTATTGGCGATACCCATAGCATGAGGTGGCAATAATAGTGGGTGCTTCATCAATATTTGTTAACTGAATATTTAAGTGTTGGAATGTGTTTGATGGGTGGATAATATTCATGTCAGGAGACAAAATAAGAGAATTAGGACAGTCAGTGCCCAGGGTAGAGGAGGTCAAAGCAGAAGTGGGCGATCAGAAGTGGGCGATCAGCCTCCATGGACAGGCAACACTCCCTGATTGGTTGATTTGACTTTATTTGTGTGTATGTATGTTTTCATGTGCGTGGGTGCCTGTGCACTCGGGCGCATGTGCATGTGTGGAGACTCTGGATCTTCTCAGTTGTTCTTCGTTTCATTCTTTGAAGAAGGGTCTCTTGCTAAGCCTAGAACTCACCTATTCAGCTAGAGTAGACAGAGAGCCCCAGGGATTCCCTGTTGCCACCCTGCCCCCCCCAGCGCTGGGATTCCAGGTCCATGTCACCATAGCTGGTATTTTCTGTGGGTGCTAGAGATCCAAACTCAGCTCCTCATGCTTGTGCAGCGTGCACTTTACCCAGCCATCGCCCCAGCCCAACCTGACTTTCTTGGCAGATGTGTTCCCTTTTCAAGTTGATTACAGAGTCTCAATTGCCTGGAAGAATGGGCTGGTGAGACTGAGGGAGACATGCTGTTTGAAGGTGCTCATTGGGTTGTGTTGGGGTCCCATGACACTGGGCAGGAAGGCACCTCTCTAAACACACATGCTGCTCCCTTTGTAAAAGGTCTGAAGAGTGGGTATCTTGCCATACTTAGCCATACAGAGGCCACACTGAACTGGCTTTCTACACCTTTCTCCCAGGGGCTTGTCCAAAGAGTTCTGTGTCAGCTGGACACTACATTTGGACTTGTCTAAATAGCACTGAGTTGTTCTGCAGAAATCCTCAGTGATGTCCCTTCCTGAGCCAAGCCCCTTGTATCTCTAGCTGGGTCAGTGTCAATTCAAACCAAAAACTGCTTCTCCCAGGGCAGGTGGGGATGTGGGTGCCATGCACAGGCTGACCATGGAAAGCCCTCCTCCTATTTCCCCTTCGTGCTTCCTGCCTGTTAGCCACAGCAGAGGCTCACAGGAGATCTCAGTCCTGCCTTCCTCCCAGCTGCCCATGCTCTTTAGAGCATCCTGCTAACTATACTCCAAGCTGAGGACCTTGTCAGCCCCAGGTTTACCCTTGCTGCCCTCTTCCTAAACCACACCATCATTCATGATGGCTCATGGACCATGTACAGACAGTTAGCAAACCAGCCTGTCTGCTCCGGGTCCCCTGGGGCTGCTTTTCTGTTACCTCTTGTTTCAGCCTTTACTGGACAATGGAAGTGAGCCAGCTGCTCATCCTTCTATCCTCTCCTGTCATTGTCTGCCCTCCCTGTCCTCCCAACTTCCCTATGGTCACCTCCACTGTCTGTGTCGAGAGAGGGGTTTCACTTGGCGTGCACACTTGTTTGGGCCCAATCGAAGTAGAAACAGATGAGAGGGGTGGGGAAAGGAAGGAGCAATGGGTGAGGGTCCTTCCTACAACTTGGTTGCACCCTTGCCTTGGTTCTGCTGCTTTCAACGAGTGAGTGAGGGTGGTTGATGCTTCTTCAGCCACCGGTGTAACCAGATCTCTGCGGGCTCTTGAAAAATGGAGCTCTCTTCGGCAACAACTGTTTGCAATTAACTTTAACATATGGTGGAATTTGTTTTTGTGTCCATAAAGCATGATAGGCAGTGAGGATCTGGCAAGGAATGTATCCTGCTTGTCATGCCTCTGGCCTAGCTGGTGGGAGGGATCTTTCCATTCAGATAGGAACCCAGAGATTCTTGGTGAGCTAAATGGTTATAGATGACTCAGCTAGGGCCCCAGCCCTCCTGCAGGCCTCCCCATGCCAAATATTTCTACCTGCCCTGCAGCAAGCGCAAACGGTGACTCTCTGGCTTTTATGATGGTGGTCAGCAGTCTCTGGCCTTAGGCTCTCCTGCCTGTCACTATTGGCTATGTATAGCCCAGGCTCCTTGCTTTTGTTGACACTGTCCCTTTGTCTGAGGGCTGTTGTGTGGGACCCACATGGCCTGATAGACCACACCACTGTGACTAGGAATCACAAGTCATCTCTGTGATCAAATCTAGGATGAACAGGATGAGTTAGTACATAATGAGCTACAAATAACAGACCTGAATATACAGGGAATTAAATCCATAGATCTATGACCAAGCCTACAATCTGCAGGAACACACTGGAAATTCAACAATGTCACTAGGGATCCAGCTCCCTTCTAGTTTCTCCTTATATACTTAGGATGTTGATTTCATCATCCAGCTTGTCCCCAACGTCTCCAGGATGTCTCCTCAATCTCAGATGACAGGGCCCCAAATGAGAAAACAGGGGCTAGGACTTCAGTTTTCTTCATGATGTCTTACTAATGCAGAGCAACCTATTTCAGGGCTCCAGAATACTTCCCTTTGCATCCCTTCAGTTGTAACATGACCGTGTGCCTGGGGCTCAGGGCTAGTCACTGGCCAAGCGGAGTGAGGTCTCCCTAGCTCATTTCAGGGAGGGGGCACATTTCTGGGATTCCTAGTAAGGAGAAGCAAGAACACAGGCAGGGTTCACAGTAAGAGAGGAGTGGTGACTGGAAAATGGCTGGTGTGATGCTAACCTCTCGGGAAGACAACTTGAACTTGAACTGGGAAGCAGAGGTGGGTGGGCACAAGGCTACGGTGGCCCATACTTCTTCAGGCTTCTCTCACACCTGTGCTATGTGCTGGCCCTCATAGGCTCCTTCCAGCAGCATTCATTCCTCCCTTTATCCCTCTGCAACAAACTCATGTCCCATAAAGTAGAGGTTGAAGTCAGCTTAACAGTTCAAGGCCCTCCTTTATTTTACTCAACACAGCCTCACATTTGTCAGAAAGCAGAGATTTCCCATTTTATCTTCAGGTGCTCCCCTGGGTGGGACAGGTATCTGCGGAGCTGGCCCGTTTCCTCCCTGCTTAGAACTCCCTGGGCTTTTCCTCTTCTTCACCTTTGCTCGTTCTAGAGCTTCCCTTTGGTGTGTTCAACCTGCTTCTCAGCCTTGTCAGTAAAGGGTGTTTTCTATTCAAGGCTCTCCTTTATGTCATTGCTTTTCTGAGAGAACACTTCCTTTACTGTTGAAACAGAAAGTTCCCTAGTCTCCTGAGACTTTTAAAAGCCCCGGCTTTTGTAGTACCTGTGTGAGCCATAGTGAGAGCTGAACAGGTACAGGGAGGTATGAGGCTAGAGGTGGCCTTTGAAGGCAAGGGAGGATTTAGACTGATGGGGAGGATAGTCATGCTAGCGAGTGTAAGATGGGATTATCTGCAAGAATGCCCATGTTTTTTACTTCCAGACTTCTGCTTCCCTCCTAGCATCTCGGTCCTTGGCTTCTGGCTATCTATCATATTGGACAATACAGACATTTCCATCATTATGGAAAGATCTAGTAGGATTTTGGGAATTCATTTAGCAGGGTGGAAGTCCAGACAGTTTTGTGTTTGTCCAACTCTATCATGGGGATGGCTGTTGTGAGGATAGACACAGATAAGAGGCAGTAGGGAGGCTGGTCCTCATCTGGATGCAGCTGGAGCCCTGCCCTCAGGACTGGGGTGCACAGCGCCCTCTGGAGGCAATGGCCAATCAGTCTCAGCATCAGAGGACTGAAGCGAGCTGGTCCTGGCCACAGGAACAAGGGATGAAGCAGGCCATCCATCTGCAGGCAGTTCTTGGCAATTCTTTAGCTGCAAAGCCAAGGATGAGGTAACCAGTCTAGACTGTTAAAGAGACCACATGCCTGGGGTTTGGGGGGTTTTCCTTGCCCTTCAGCTCCCACCCCAGGATTCTTTGTTATATGAATATGTGTGGGGCACATCTGTGTGTGTATGTGTGGTATGAATGCATGTGAGTATGTATGCATGCCGAGGACAGAGGTTGACATTAGGCATCTTCCTCTATAGGTGTCCACCTTATTTCCAGAACCAAGAGCTCAGCAATTCAGCTGGACTAGCTATCCAGCAAGCCCTGGAGATTCTCCTGCTTCTGCTCTTCAGTGCTAGGATCACAGCTCAGCACTTGTCACATGGGTGCTAGGGAACAGAACTCAGGTCCTCATGTCAGCACGGTCATCTCCCCGGTCTCTTCCCGCAGTTCTTCTGTCACCTGCCTATGGTTTTTTGCAGTAGCTTTTAGAAATTTTCACAGAAACATGAAGTACACGGAGAGAGCTAAAACCTGGTTACCCAGCTAACCATGAACTAGTTTACCAACTGTCTTCAGAGACATTGCCTAATAGGCCGTTGATGGCTGGTCTTATTTTATAGCTGAAGAGATAGACTCAGAATGGTTAATTAGCTTGAAGAAGGTTATAGAGCCAAGAAATGTGAGAAAGGTCTCACTCCCAAGACTTTTGGTACTTCCCACTATGCCAGAATTGACACTTAGGTGATGCACAAAAAGATATGGAAACATATCTTGCACCTTCCTTCCTGTTGGCACACATTGGAGATGTCTTTGGGTACATTTACTCCTGATTCGACAAGGTAACTCATCCAATACCATTCCCAAGGTTTGGATATTTTGCTTGTTGCTAAAAATATGGGGATCAGTTTTTTAGTCACTCAGCTCATCCCTGCATCTTCTTCAGAGGCAAGAGGGCCCATTGAGCTTGCTTGGTAGCCAGACTAGCCTAATTAGTAAGCTCCAGGCCAATGAGTGACCCTGTCTTAAAAAAAATCCAGGTGGATAGAATTTTTTGAGGATTACACCCAGGTTGTACTTTGGCCTTCACACTCACACACACACACACACACACACACACACACACACACACACACACATCCATACGTATGAGCCTACATATATATAAACACACATGCACACCACACACATGGACCTAAAAGAATGTAGACACACATATATGATTGCATTTGTGACATTTCCATAATAGACATATTAGGACTGAACACAGAGTGAGGCTTCCCACGTTAGAGGACAGGGGACAATGGAGGAGGAGGGTCTATGAATTAGGGCCTTCATTTTGTTTTGGAGTTAGATACGGATGTGCTGTTGGTAAGGCTTTCCCCTTACTATCTCCTCCAGATCTGTGCTCAGACACCAACTCTTCAGTGACAGTCCTGAGCTCACGTTCCCCTGGGACCTACCATCTTGCTTCACTCCTTCATGTACCCAATGCATTCATTTGACATCTTATTTGCTACCTATTTGTTTTTAATCAAATATAATCTCCAAGGGCAGGATTGTTACCTGCTGTTTCACTGTTATATTCCTAGGACATAGAACACTGTCTCCATATGACAAATAGTACTCTGTAAGGAAATATTTTTATTGATATGAACGAAACCCTCATGAAATGATGTAGAATTTAATTTTCAACTTTTTTTTTCTTTTTCACAATGCTGGATATTGAACCCAGGGTTTCCCATGCTAGGCAAGCATTCTACCATTGAACTGTAGCCTCAACTCCCAACTTACTTTTCAATATTTACTAGTTATGAGGATCCTTATGTCTCTGTGTGAGGGATGCCACGAAATTCATAATTTCCTCCAAATGTGTCCACAAATAAGTTGGCCATAACTTGAAAACTATTCTCTGGACACTGAAGGTGATAGCATTTGTCTCTGTCTTTGCTCTTGGTCCTGTCTGTGGCTGTGGTTTGAGAAAGGGACATTTTTGGAGGGAGGGAAATGACCTGTCAGGCTTCATCCATGTCTGCAGTCTATAGAGCAAGTACCTTGGTGACAATAGCAATAAAAGCAATGACCAAATAACAACAAAAACCAAAGTTGGCTCTTGTTGGCACCATTGGGATAAGGTCATTGCAGTGTGGACAGCTTCTTCCCCACAGAGGAAGAGAGGGTGTGCTGGTGTTGAGGTACCAAGAAAGGCCCTTCTTCCTGGCTGATGGGGACAATGTCTACAGGCCTTTATGAGGCAGGTCTGTGACAGCTCCTCTTCCTCTGCTTACCCAGAGGGAAACAGCCCCTACCTCTGTTGTGGGTGTGGATGATCTGCCAGGTGTTGAGTGATGTCAGCAGCTCATAGTTCTTGAAGCAGCCTGGGGGGCCTCTGCCTTCACTTTCACAAGGAAGAACAAGTCTTCAACTTTCTGGTTTTTGTAGAACTGTAGCCCATAATCACAAGAAAAGGGAAACAGGCAGTTCTGTGGCTTCCTTTACTTCAACAACACCTTCTTTTGGTCCTACCTAGTGGATTCTGGGAGCTCAGTATCCTCATAGAACACAGACATCCCTAAAAGCTCTGACTTTCCTCAACACTTCCTCTGGTTTTTAACATCCCAGCTTGTCGTTATTTTTACCCATGATTGGGAAAGGTTGTTATAATTTTTTTCTCTAAAACTTCTGTCTGTAACACACTATGAAACCACACTGATCCCAAATCTAAGAGAGAGAGAGAGAGAGAGAGAGAGAGAGAGAGAGAGAGAGAGAGAGAGAGAGTTCAAGCCTGCACTCAAACATGTACACATAACTTGTCACTGTGATTCCAAGCCAGGATCCTGTTTCTTTGGGATTCTTGTGGCTCTTAGCTCCTCCTGCTGTTCCCATCTCTAATCCTCCCATGGAGCTGGTGTGGGGAGCAGGGCCATATGAAAGGCATCCAAGATGGAAATTGTTCTGCATGCTTATACATGGGGGTTGGGGGAGTGTGAGGGCTGGTGTCACACACTTGCCATAGTGTTGCCTGTTCCCCCCCCCCCACACACTTCCCACTTGCTTGTTCCAACCTCAGTTCTAAGGCTGATGTTCTGGACTGTACCCAACTTGGGCTATTGATCTCAGAGTCTGGGCTCTTTCTCAAGAAGCGGAAGGCATCCTCTGCTTCTCCTTTCTGAGTCAAATATTTCTTTATGACTGATGGCCTCATTCTCTCAGCTCTACCTAGCAGGAGCTTGCATTGATGGTGGTGGTAGCATTACCTTTGGCTTCATAGAGCTTTCCATGTACAGAGTACTACCTCACATTGGACTATCTCAATGCTCAGAGCTAAGTTGGGCAGGGGTATACTAGCAGGCTTGATTCAAATCCTGGCCTTATGGGTTCCTGTTTCCTCTAGTGTGAAGGAGAATGGGTTTTGGGCAGATTAGTGACATATAATTGAGTTCTTAGAGGGGTCATCCCACTAAGAGTTGGAGTATTGAAAACCAACTTGGTGGGTGCCAAGAGGAAGCAGGTGGCCCACCAAGGAGGAGGAGGTGGAGGTCACCCAGGGAAGATGTGGTATCAGCCTGGCCTGCAGTTGCAGCAATGAGAAGGAATGGAAAAATAAAAAGCATAAAAGAAATTGAAGATTAAATTTAAAAATATCTAAAAAAATAAAAAAAATAAAAGAAGAAGAAGAAGAAGAAAAGGATGCTGTCACTCTGTACTGGCTCAGATTTGCCCTTACGTAGTTCCGGGGACACTTTACGTCTATCCAGAAAGGAAGGTTACATCCTCTCTCAATGGAGGAGGTACAAGGCCCAGATGTCAGTCTCCTCTTCAGACAAGGATAACCAGAAGCAGATAACAAAACCTAACCCCGTTCTCACTCTCTGTGGAGCAGAAACATTATTCTACATTTCATTTTGTTTTATTTTGCAATGCCAAAGATTGACTCCCAGAGCCCTTGCATGCTGGAACGCACTGTACCACTGAGCTATAGCCCTGGACCCAGAGCTGAGCTTTAGGCAACATTGCTTCTGATTTGAGGTCCTTGAATCAAAAGCTTTCTGGAAACTCAGATCCTCAGAGCCTCTGGGCTTTTGTGCCCTGGCAGGAGACTTTTTTTTTTTTTATTTTCGAGGTAGGGTCTCGCTCTAGTCCAGACTGACCTGGAATTCACTATGTAGTCTCGGGTTCACCTGAACTCAAGGCAATCCTCCTACCTCTGTCTCCTGAGTGCTGGGATTAAAGGCATGTGCCACCACGCCTGGCACTGGCAGGAGACTTTTAACCAGATCCTCAATGGTGTATTTTTGTCTCTTCTGGAAGATTGGGTGATGCCTGCATATGGGCATTATATGTGAAGAGGAAAACAGTGACAATTGCCAAGGATTCAGATACTCTGGTTCTAGGCAGTGCACCCAAGACTTAGGAACACACTCATCTGTCTTCTCCATACATCTAGTTCTTTTTACAGTACTGTGGGTATCAGCTGATTCTATAAGGAGCCCTGGGTTGTGACAACATTATTATTATTCACTTTTTGTTGTGCAGAACAATAGAAATTATGAATGAAGGGTGAGGGTGATCAAAGCAAATGTGAGCACTTGGTGTTGCCCCCTGCTGGGGTCCCAGGGTCTTTCCCATCAAAACATCATCAATAACCCCCTCTGTCCTTCTTATTATACACACACGCATGCGTGCGCACGCAAGCATACACACACACACACACACACACACACACACACACACACAAACACACACACTGCCCAGGAAACATACATTCTTTATAAGAATATATATTGCATTGGCCACACTCCATGTAGCTAAGCCAAGACTTGTGGAACAATAGGAATCTGTGCCCAGAATATCAGCTAAAAATACCTCCTTCCCCTCCCCGTTGTTGGTGGGTATGTTTAAGAGCGGCCTAGGATGCTAATGAGGATAAAGGGAAAGGAAAGCTGGCATTTTCAAAGGAAGCCAAACCTTCAGTTCCCTAAAAAGAAAACATATATTTTCCGTATGTCTGTTTTATGTTTCTTGCTGTTTTTGCATGCTTGTGTGACAATATGCAAAGTCTATAATGTAATTCCTGCCACCTTGGCTTGGAACCCCTACTTTCACCACAGTCTTTAATTCTATAGTCTGATTCATAGTTTCTAGATTTTGGCAAAGAGAAAAAGACCGGCGGGGAGGGGGAGGGATTTCCCAAAAGGAACGAGTCACTATCGTCTCCTCTGTCCACTCACTCAGCCTCTCAGAGAGTGTTCATTTAGGAGCCCGAGAGACGCGTTTCCATCCTAGCTGGACCGTGTGGTACCATCATTTGTTTTCTGGTCACTGACTGAGCCACAAGCTTTCCTGGTCCATTAAATAATCTTAGCTTTCTTTGCGGGCATACTCACTGCTTCTTCCTGGATCTTGGATTGATTCTATTTGCAAGATGAGGGAAGAGAGTGATTGATCTCTTGACAGAGGTTGGGGGAAGTTGGATAGTGAGGGAAGCAAGGCAGGAGCATGGATGTCTCAGTGCCGGTCCTCACAGAGGTCAGCAGCCTTGGCAAGAAGCCATCAGCTGAGAACTGACATGGTGCAAAGGTCTGTTCCAAATATTTGCCAGATAAGGTCAGCATTAGCCAAATAGCAACTGTTGGCTCTGGTGGGTTAGCCATGAAGCTGCTCACTTCCTGAACATATGCTGGCTGTTAGGCCATGGATGTGGGTGTTACTCAACAATGGGTGGCTAGTATCAATATTTGCTGTCGGCCTGAGAAGACCATAGCCATAGTTGCCTGAATGAAATACTCCCTTTGTTTCCTCTCGAAAATTGGGCCTCTTGTATTTGTTTGCTGGTCTCTTCTCCAGTAACACGAAAGGCTTATCAAAGTTTAATATATTACAGTAATGCAGGATGGGGCCTTGAGATAACATACGAAGTTCTACTTCTGGTTCAATGGCTATCTTGAAATATATTATCTTATACAAATATTTATGTGGGTAGATAGTTTAAATTAATTTCAATAAAGGGAGTTAGTAGCTACTACTATGGAGAGAAGTCAGTGTGTGTCAGATATTTCAAATATACACTGTCTTATTTCATTTCTGAAATATCCCTTAAAATAGTTATGATCTCACTGGTTGTGTGATGCATGGTTTGTATGTGTATGGGCACACATGTGTGTGCAGGTAGATATGGATTTGTCTGAGTCAAAGGTAGATTTCAGGTGTCTCCTCAATCACTTATGCCTTGAGACAGGGTTTCACTGAATCCAGAGTTTGTCTAGAGCAGCTATCCAAGTGAGCCCCAGGGATCCTCCCATCTCTACATTCTCAGTGCTGGGATAGATGGGTGCCACCATGCCTGCATTTTATGTGGTTTTGGAGATCCAAACTCAGGTCCTCATGCTTGTTTAGCAAGCATTTTGCCAGCTGAGCCATCTTTCCAGTCCCTGGTCTCATTTTTACCAGTAACAAAGGGGAGGGTCTGAGAGTCTGCAGCTGCTCATTTGTAAACCTGATGGAACCAAGATTTGCATCCAGGTTTTATGAGACATGGATGGAGCTGTGCTTTTTTCCTGTTTCACAGGCTGGAGTAGAAGCTTCCTAAGAACAAGAAATGCCCATAGATCAGAAATTCAAGCTAAACCCACTACCACCAGCAGCCCTTGTGAGAGGGGTAGCCAGGTGCCCTGCACTTCGTGGTGAGGACAGCCCCACAGAGTCTCTGGGGCACACAGACACCGCACTTCGCAGCCCTCTCTCCCACTGGTGCATCCCATTGTCTGGCCCCAGGAGGCACAGGGAGACAGAGACTCGGATTGGCTCTGCCAGCCACTTATTGTGTTCCATTTTTTCATCAGTGCAGAGTCTTAAGACTGTCTCCTATAGAAGATCCTGCCACTTCTATTGTCCCCGCAGACTTTCCCACCGACTCAGGACCACGTGCTCAGTTGCTTATTGTGGTGGTGTTGGCTCAGCCTCAAGGACAGAGACCTTGAGCCAGCTGACAAGGTTGCTTGTGTCACTTCTTCTAAGGACACAAGCCATGCTTTTGGTTCCCAATACTTTTGAATGCTCTCCTTTCACCATCTCTCCTTCAGTTTAGCCACATGGTCTCCCAGGCTCCCAGCAGCAGATTTTCCAGCAGACAGTTTTGGCTTATGGCCAATTCCTGTCTCTGCCTGGATGACCTCAGTTACCAAGTCAACATGGTACTTAATGAATGCTGCTGTGCTGCCCCCTGGTGGAGAGGGTGGAATGTGAGACCAAGTCCTACCTTGTTAAAGACCCAAGACCCTCTGGGACTTCCCAAAGCAAAGGATTCATCAGTTTCCATGACATTGTAGAGAGGCAGCATGGCATGCCTTAGTACACTATTCAAAACCAAATATTTTCTTTATTTTGGTAGGGCAAAATTGTACACAGAGTGGTGTTAATTGGAACTGAGTTATTTTGTGTGTGTATTTGGTCCTCCATTCTACTCCTTCGGCTTATGGCCTAGAGGCTTTGAGACTCTCCTTTTAAGGAGTCTGAGTCAAGGTTAATGAAGATCTTGGTCTTTTCCAAGCAACTTCTGGTCAGGAATTGTCTAGAGTATTGTACTGGGAGCTCACTTTATGTTGTCGTGCAGTCCTTATGGAACTTGAATTCCATTTCCCTGGGGTAGCTCTGAGCTTGTACAAGGCCGCTGTGATCTGCAGCATTTCTGGCTCTGGGAAGTGTGGCAAGGGAAGGATGGGGAGGTTTGAGAACACCAGGGGAGCTCATGAATTGATACTGAGAAGAAAATTAAATCCTAGTTTACTCGTTGGTTTTTGTTAGAATAGGAAGGCATTGTTGTGAGCCTTGCTGGAGCTATTGTTTGGATGTGCTGGGCATGCTTCTGCAGAGGGAGAGAGCATGTAGAATGGATGTCGGTGTGTGAGAGGGGGCTGATTGGGAGCATTGATGCCCAGAGGCCACGATGATATGCTATCTGTGACCCAGAAAGCCAGGCAACCTGATATCTCTCAGCTGAAATCTGAAGTGCTGAGGACCAGACGGACTGCTTGTACAAGTCCTGGAGCTTGAATGCTGAGAACCAGTTGATGTTACTTACCTCCGATGAGGGTGATTTTTCCTTATTCAGTCCATTAGCTCTCATTGCTTTCTCTTCCAGAGCTCTCCTCACAGAAACAATGCTCTGCCAGCTTCCTGGGAACACTTTCACTGAGTCACACTGACCCTGAAACTAATCATCCCAGTTAAATAAATCTAGCTAAATCCCATGTGATAGGCTGCATGCAAACTCAGCTTTGGGCACATCATGTCAGGTGAGGTCTCAAACTTTCAAGGTCTTCTTGGCTGTTTTGCACTGCTGGGTCTGGCTTGTTGGTCCAGAGCCAGCGCCATGACAAAGCTGACTTCTGACATTGGACACTGGCTCCAGGCCTTCCCCTCCCATGCTGCTCTCTCCTCATTTTCCAAACTCTTGACACTATATCTGCCATCATTTTAAAAAAGCTGATTTCTCTCTCATGTTCCATTTGTGGCCTCCTGCCTCCATCATGAACATCATCATTAGGTCACTATTACCATGAAGACACCACTTTCTTGAGGATTTATCATGTGTCCAGAACCGTGCTAAGCAGTCCTGATCTGTAGATTTGTATAATTCTCATTGAGACTCGATGAGGTAGCTCCTTTTATTATTCCATTCTTTTGGGAGAGTAGTCTAAGATTTCCATAGTCAGGTCAAGGTCATAGAGGTAACAGGGGTGGAACAGGGACTTGGATTTAAGAGCATGTGGAGAAGAAGTGGAAAAGGATCCATCCCTGATCCTTTCTCTCCCATGAAGGTGAGACAGCACAAGCTAAGCTTAGCTGGAATATTACAAGGTCCTTGAGCCCATAAAATGGTTCTTCCTTCTACTCCTGCTCCAAAAATGTAGTAAAATAATCAGAAGAAACCGCATGGTTCCAAACCCCCAAGTGAGTATTTGAGAAAGACGATTTCTCTTTGTTCCTGTCCTCCACGTTTTCTTTTGTGGTGATACAGTTTTGGAGAGTGACATATGTTCTGATCTGGAGCCCTCATGTTCGGAACAGCAGAATGATTTTCCCAAGATCACATGGCAGGCACTGATGACCAGGTGTCACCTGGCATTGTGGCATACCATCACCCTGTCACCGCATCTGCCATGCTGGGAGGGCCATTGCATCTACGGTTCTCTGTCTCTTTGTTGGCTGCCACCAACCTGTTCCCTGGAAGTGCTCAGGTGTCAAGCGTTGCCTCTGCAAGTGTTTTGAGATGCTCTTGTCTCCATAGTTACAGGACCTTCCAACACAACAGAAGTGGAGATAAATTGAGAAATTATCTAGCTTAGTGATTTTCAAACATGGCTTAGGAGCAAAACACTAACTTATAGAAGGCATCTTCTTTAGAAATACATCATATGTATGCTTACATAGGTATAGTAATTGGTCTTATCTGTTGTACACAGGGAGTGTGTGTGTGTGTGTGTGTGTGTGTGTGTGTGTGTGTGTATGTGTGTGATCATTCTTGGCCTTGTTTTGTGGTTATGTATGCATGAATGATGTGATCCGAAGAAGACTTTTGTGTGAAGAGTTACAATAAACAGTGTACTGGGAGAACATTGTCTGGAGACCAGGATTCAGGTGCTGGCAACTTGGGCTTCTCTGGATGAAGCAGAAACTTGCTTTTATCCATTTTTTAGGATCTTGGCATAATCGTGGTCTTGGGCGGTACTTTCTATTAAGAAATGAAAGACAAGAAATCCAAGATCCACACATAGGAGAACATTTGAGCCCAGGTATACCTGGCTCTTTCCCTGAATCAAGATTCCCTTCCTTTTCCTGTTTGCTTTCCCCAGTGACACCTAGCAGATGGCATAGTGGTGAGGTCAGTTACAAGAAATACTGCTCTGCTTGGATGAACTTGGCCCACAGCTGAGTCTAAGGTAAGCGCTCTGCCAGGCAGTTCCACACGCAGGGTGCTGTCGGGTCCATTCCTCTGGTTGCTATGCTTTGAAGTAACGCCCACATCAAAACTAGGAGTCAGTGGAAGGGCTCGCGCTGGGAGATGGAAACGCTCTCTTAAAATAGAACTGGGAAACCTTTAAGCATGGAGTATTACTTTTGGGGCAAAAAAGGAAAAATCTACATGTATGAAAGACAGGTAAGGCTGATGAAAGTAGCTAAAAGTGTACCTTATAGGTGACAAAGTATTCCAACACCTGCACTCATGTGATCCTTACTGATCTAGGAAATCAGGCACCACCGTTATCATCTGAGGCTGCAAAAGAGCCTGCAAGTCTCAACAAGACTCACACTTGTGCTGCTTATAACATCTGGCTGTACACAAACGGGGAAGCAGGGCACAGAGTAGAATTTTAGCCAGTATCTATGTTCTTGCTTGGCAAAGCATGTGGGAAAGACAACAGGTGTGATGGGTAAAGGAGGCAAAAGTTTCTATGGCCACTAGCCTAGGCCAGTCACTGGTGTCCTCTGTGCCCTTGACAGCTCTTTCTCTGCACATATCCCTGTCACATCCTACTGTGGCCTGCTGCTCAGTGTAACTCTCTAAGGACAAGGGTGGCTGTATTTGTCATGGCATCCTTACCTCCATCCCCACAGAGGGCATCTATCTGTAGCAGAAGGAACACAGGTTTAGTTTCTGGCACCACATTAACCTGGATGCTTATCCAGGAGGAAGATGTCATAATTCTCATTTTGCAGTGTAAGGAAAAGATACTTAGCATTCTGGTGGAGGAGAATCTGTGACCACAAGAAACACTGGGCACTGTTAAGTCTGCCTAGGTGAGCCGATGGTTCTGGAATCCTTCCCCTGAGCTCACAGTCTGTCAGGCTCTGTACCCAGACTGCAGTCTCATTAGCATTCAGGGGAAGTAACCAAAGGGGATACATCCGAAGCATTAGGAAAATACAGGCTGTGTTTTAATTATGACCTGGACTTTGGAACCATCCTTCCATTTGCTTGTCTGAGCCTTAGAGGAAACAACTTGTGGGAGGTGTGCAGTCTGCAGCTGGGCCCACAGTGGTACCCATACAGCTGTGAACACATCTGGCACCCAGGTGGTCGACTGCATCCTCCTCTCTGCCTTCAATTGCCCTGGGGTTATAGGAGACAAAATAGTACAGTGAGGCGACTTGCTTTGGACCCAGAGAGGGAGAATGGAGAGAAACAGCCTGTCCCCACTTCTTTCAGCCTGCCACCCCTGTCGGGATTTGAGCCCAGACAACTCCTACCACTTTCTCTAGTGCTCCTGAGTCAGCATGGTGGGCTTTCTTTGTTGAGTTCACCCCAGCACTCTCTTCCCCAACTTTTTTTTGGGGGGGGTTCTGGAGTGGGGGCTGGAATTAAAGGAGGAAGAAAGAGGATGGGATTCCAGAGTAGAAGTTAGATAAGCACAGATGCTACCACCTGCTGCCTCAGATTCTCAAGTGCTTTCCAACTCCCTGGGAGTTCGTGCATTGAGTCTGTTCAAGTCCATTCTAGGGAAAGGGAACAGATGCAAGGATGGGGGACAAAGGGCCTTTGACTGACTCCTGGAAAAAGCATTGATTAGTCTTCTCAGGTTGGCAAACAGACCAGAGACTTGGGCCCCAGGGATAAACTGGGCAGCTTTTCAGCACAATGCACAGCACCTAACAGTGGGTGAATATGTGAAGACAAATGTAGACAGTAAAACTACTCTGGGCAACCAGAGGAAGGGAACGGGTAGGAGAAGGGCTTCTGGGACCTGGAGTTCTGGGTTTAAGGCACTGACATAATTTGTTGGGGATGCGAGAGTCACATCAGCCCTTTGGATGGTCCCCCAACTTTACTCCATTGAGGAGATTTCCAGGATGAGGGGAAGCATACCAAGATAGGTCTTTCTGAGGTCCTTCGTGGCCAGGGCATGGGTGTGGTAACTCAGAGCTTGTGTTGAGGGTCAGACTGATGTGCCTTTGGTCCTGTAGATTGGCCTCTCTCCTGGGAGGGTATTTGTGGGTGGCTTGTGGATTCATAGCAGGTGACTTCATTCCTTTTTTCAATCCTTGGCTTCCTTCACTTACGGATTTCAAATGCCCTCCCTCTTTTCCATGCCAGTCTGTGTATCATTGGGAAGTCTTCTTAGCTTCCTCCTCACTCCACCCCCAAACTCCCAGAAAGCTTCCAAGATAAACACACTGTGCACAAGCATCAACTTAGAATCAAACTGGTTCAATTTTTATGTGGGGAAGTGATTATTATATTTCTACATATATGCTATAATTTTATATTGTTATCCTTTGTGTTCATGGGACATTGCTTTGTATCATCCTAAAACTTTTGTTTTTCTAAAATCTATTCTTTTGTTTGCTGTTTCTACCATGGGCACGTGAGTTCCATGAGTGAGGATTTGTCTTGTATCTTCCGGTCCCTTCAGCAATGTCTGTTCCATAACGAACTCACACTATACGCTTGACTCTGCACATGAGCGCTGATGGCTGACAGTTTCCTTTTCTCCCCTCTGTGTGAAGACTCTGAATAGATAATGTACTATGGGGTACATAGTAGAGGCTTCTGAATAAGTAAAAGAATGAATGAAAAGGAGAAGAAATGATTGAATATGTGAATGAGCTTTTGAGATAGGATTGGCTACACATAGGTCACCGTGGTAGTTGGTCTGTCTGTAGGAAAATGCTCTTTAGTGATTCATGTTTTCACCACTCCCGACAAGGCAGGCTTTAATAACAAAACAAACCGGCATCAGCTCCTCAATATCCTGTGCCTCAGCTCCTGTCTGTCTGTGAGGAAGGGAGTGGTGTCCCTCCTTGCTGTTAGTCTCTCCCTTACACCATCTGACCTTTGCACATCTATTAACTCCTCTGGTATGTGAGGACAGTGTGTTTTTGAAAGAGTTCTCCACCCACTCCCCACCATGTACTACTACTTAAAAAACTCTTTCTCTTTATTTTGAAGATAGCAAAATGAGTGCCATTGTGAACAACACCCAGAGGTATTTTTAGGGTATGTTAGCTTAGCATTCATGCCAAAGCTTTTATAAATTCAATTATGGTATCCCATGACAATTTGTAAAGGAAAAATAGATGTTAAATTTTGTGCCATGAGTAGGCCATCCTGAATGAGTATGAACCTAGCTTGTGGGCTCACGGGGTCTCAGTCTGCACCGGCATCTCCATCCTAGATCTTAGAGGGTCTTTTGCTGTTGACCCCACTCAGTCCCGGGCCGCAGCCCAATCTGCTCACATGGTCTGTGCTCTTTCTCCCTCACTTGTAGGCTGTTTGCTGTTAAATGCGGAGGCTGCTTCGAGGCCATTGCACCCAATGAGTTTGTCATGCGAGCTCAGAAGAGTGTGTACCACCTGAGCTGCTTCTGCTGCTGTGTGTGCGAGCGTCAGCTTCAGAAGGGTGACGAGTTTGTCCTGAAGGAGGGACAGCTGCTCTGCAAAGGGGACTATGAGAAGGAACGGGAGCTGCTCAGCCTTGTGAGCCCCGCAGCCTCAGACTCAGGTGAGTGCCACGTGACTGCAGCCTAGCTCTGTGGCAAGGCAGCTCTGTGCATTTCAGGAACTTTCTTTTAAGCTCAAAGTCATCTGCCTCCAGTCTGTTATCACCATGATGACACCGTGTAACAAGCTGTGATTAAATTTCCTGGGATCTAACCATACACCCTACATCCACAGGTCTTGAGTTAACTGGAGTGACTGCTCCCCACAGAAGCTCTGGTTAGCTAGAGTCTGCTGACCTCAGCTGAGCTTAGTCCCACGAGGTTCAGGTCTGCTTTTGTGATTTCATCTGGGGTCCAGTTAGAGGAGCAGCAACTATAGGGCATGATCTCCTGGCAGGCACAAAGGTGCGAGGAGGCATGTCCAACCACACAAGCCCATTCTGAGCCTAGGCCAACCTAAAGTCCTAGGGTGAGGAAAAGCACAAACCTTGCTAGGCTTCCGTCTGTTATCTCCCCACTGTGTAGAGATCCACGGTGACATCAGGGGGTGCCGGGCTAAAAGCGGTCACATCTCCAACACTCAAGGAACTTTTCTCATCCTTCGTTTCCTCATCCGCCCACTGAGAAGGCTGGCATCTGCCTAAGGCTTGGTGAATCACAAAAGGAACTAGAATGCATTTGTGATCTTTCTTCCTCACCCACCCAGCCGTCTTCCTCTGGTCCTGTCAGGGGAAGAGGATCACAGGAGTTTACAGAGCAGGCTTAACTGGACCAGAGAAATGACCTTGAATGGGGAACCATCTAAATCAAGCAGAGAATGCCTTCCCAGGTCAATAGTGCCCAGAGGACTTAGGAAGAGAAACTTGCCAACCAGTCCCACGTGCTGTACACACGAATGTCTCACCTGTCCTTGTATACAATTGCGTGGGACTTGATCACTCAGTTATCCCATTTAGCTGTGTTTTAAAGGTTTGTAGGTTTTAATTGAGCTCAACATGAGGTATTTGTTGTTTTATCCCAAGTGACAGTATGAAAAAGCTACTTCTAAATGACATCAATGGAATGAGCATGCTTAGAACAAGGGAGCTTCAGGCTCTTTCTGATACCTTTCAGCAGCATGTGTGATTCTGAGCATCTTGTCTTAGTGCTGATATTGACAACCTGGATCTTTCCAGTTCACTTATGCACATATCATTTGCAGGGCATATCTGGATTGTGTGCTATATATTAGACATGGAGCCATAATACAAAGAATGATTTAGGGGATCTCAAGTCATGGGTAATGAAGAAATTTTAGAAATGTAGGATAGAAATGTAAGGCTAAATAAGGACAACAATTACTGCCTTCAGGTGTCCCCAAAAGACCATTTTGTTCCCTAATTTCAGAGAGAGAGAGAGAGAGAGAGAGAGAGAGAGAGAGAGAGAGAGAGAGAGAGGGAGAGAGAGAGAGAGTTAGAACTCATTCATTTAGTTACTTAGCTAAAAGTTAAAAAGTTTAGTTAGTTAGTTAAAAGTTCCGTGAGTGTTGGAGATGTGACTGCTTTCAGCCCAGCACCCCCTGAAGTCACCGTGGATCTCTACACAGTGGAGAGATAACAGACGGAAGCCTAGCACAGTTTGTGCTTTTCCTGACATTGGGGCACCTGCACTATTATAAAGCACAAGCAAGCAATGTTTTACGTAGAAGATCAAAATCATTTCCTTATCTTTGACATTTTTTACAGATATATAATATGTTCTGATTTTATTTCCATTAATTACGCTCATTTACCCCTCCCCTCCCCTCCCCCATTAATCCCCATCTCAGTTTTGGCTCTTTTTTTTCCTTTTTTTTTCACCCATTTTCTTGAGTTGCTTGCATGACTTGAGTTTTCTTGAGTTGCTTGAGTTGCTTGCATGACTATGTGTGGAAGATTATTTTCTGTGAAATGAGAAACTTGCCCATGGCTAAACCACTGATGAACCCCCCTCTCTTTCAACAACCATTAGCTGGCATTAGCCACTCTGAGAGGTGTGAAGTCTTGTGTATCCTTCCCCCATTAATGGTGAAGTGCTGACAGGCTCAGTCTTGTGCTGGGAATCACAGATGCCATGTAATCATGAATTTAAGGGCTATGTCATATCCAGAAGACAGTTTGGAATTGTCCATTCCACATTCTTTCTGCACCCTCTTCTGTGAGGTTGCCTGAGCCCTTGAGGGGTGTTTTAATGCCCTATCATGGCCATTTTGCTAGCTATGGATCTCTTCATTAACTGCTGTTCATTGCAGTATGAAACTTCTATGATTGAGTCTTCAAGCAGTACTAATCTATGGGAACAAACATAGATATTTAGAAGGCAGTTTGGCATGCTGTACATTTAGCATAAACACAGTAGTTTTCCCTCTAGGGATTATATTCTCAGCCACAGGTTTTTGATCAGGTTAACAGTACCAGGCATGAATTCCCTTTTGTGGAAGGACCTCACATCCAATAAGAAAGTAGCTGGTTACTCCCATAACATTCATGCCACTATTGTACCAGTGGGCTGATCTTGCCTGGCAAATTGTTTATAGAATGTACAGGGTCCACAATTGGGTAAGACTGTTGATATTTTTTCTCCCTCATCAAGGAAGCAATTTTTGACTCAATATTGAGAATATTGGAATGTCATTCCAAATATTAGCTCTAACAAAGAGTTAAATTACTTAAATAGACCTTCACAAATTGATACAAGTATGGATGGGATGGGGGGTGGTTCTAGGAGACCCCTGAGATCTTTCAGCTCTAAGAACCCAGGATTGTTTGTATAGTTTTAAATGCAGTGACTGAATCTCAACCAGAATTAAATAAATTGTATGTATTATTTTTTCCAATTATATAAGTGCTGTATTCTTGCATCATAAAATGTTTTGTGTGCCAAAACTTGCCTCACCAGTGAGAAGACCAGTTTCTAGGAGACAGGATTATGGCTTTTAATTTTTTTTGTTCCCTTAACAAAACTTAGGATGGTGTCAAGAGAGAAGTGAATGATCAATCAACACCTAATACATTGGATGGAATCATTAAGGAAAGCTGTCCACTCATATGAGGGCTTTACAGAAAGCAAATAATTTTGGTATTATCACAGTACAGTTGTAATTCCTCTTCTGGTTTCTTCCCTGAGTGGGTTACACATTGTATAAGCTTGATAAATACCTGTTGAGTGAATGATTGACTGTCCTGTCATCTCTTAATGCTTTTATCAATGACTGATGAAGTCAGGTGACACAAACCAGGCAAGGCATGCTGACTGGCAGATGAGACTCTCACTGGTGAGAAGAGGTTTGTCACAGAATGACACAACATTGGCAGGTAAAATCTGTCAGGTTCCAAAATTCAATTGTGATTGTATGAGATGGGGCCCGTTAGATAGTAGTTAGATAGTAGTTCATGTGGGGTTGTGTGAATTAATTCAATAGGATCAAAGAAGACATGCTGCATTAACAGGCATCTCGTGTCTCTAACATGTGATTATTGTGTCACTTTTTGGCATTGGTCAGAAGACTTCAGAGTATTTGGGTGAATTTTAAAAGCTACATTTTAGGAGATCACTGATCAACAGACGGAGCCCAAGAGGAATTAGCTTGTTAAAAGATAAACAGCTGAAGACACCCATTCAGTTTAGCTTTGTATGTATGGGAAGGGGTGTGGCTGGGGAACTGACTCAGTGCTTGATGCACAAGCAGGAAGACCAGAGTTAGATCTCTAGCACTTATGTAAGCCTGTGTGGACATTGTGGCAATCCAGAATAGAGTCAAGGGATCCCCAGGGCAGACTGCCTACCTCGATGAGGGGAATCAACAAGCTCTGGGTTCAGTGAAAGACCCTGCCTCTGTAAATGAAAATCAAGAAAGACACTTGATGTAAACCTTTGGCTTCCAAATACATACATACACATGTACACATGAACTGGCTCCCACATATGTGAACACATATACACAGATACATGCACACACCACACAGACAGACAGACAGACAGACAGATAGACAGAGCAATAGATATGAGAGTCTTCTGATATAGAGGGTGAAATGACTGGTTTTGGCTTAACATAGGATAGAGTGATGTCCAGCAGGACTGCAGAACTAGACTGCTTTTATGAAGAGTAAACTGACTTGTTCTTTAAATTTTAATTGCAGTTAGAGGAAGACTGGCTAGAAGTTGGGGTTCCCAAGATGCCCCCTCAAGTTCAGATAATTTGTCTGAGGAGCTTATGTAACCCAGGAGAACATTCTATTTATGTTTAACAATATATTGCAAAGGAATTTCATAGGGTTGAATAAATGTCCAGATGGAGAGACACACAGAGCAGTGTATGGGAAGGGGCTTGAGCTCCTGTACCCCTCTGTAATTACATCACTGTACATCCGTGAGGTTGAGAGTGTGGATGAAAGTACCAACCATCCAATCCCATCTCTGCCTTTTCAGCAACGGTCCTACAGCTATCTAAGTAAGGGTCCCCAGCCACAAGCTCTCTCATTAGTATGCAGAAGATACTCTTACCACTCCAGAGACTCCAAAAGGAGCTTTTCTGGAAGCAAACCAAACAGAGAGCACTTATGTATTTATTTCACACTATCACAGGAGCCCTTGACCTTTTGTTCTGTAGTAGACTGCCGGGTTGTTGGGCTGTGATCTCAACACCTGTCTCAGTCCATGTGTGGCTTCAAACCTTCCTTTGGCCTTCATTTTTAGGAATTCGACAACTATATCAGAGACAGCTCCCTTACATGCTGACAGAAGTCTGCCCTAGGAGCTATGAGATACTTCAAATCTCCTTTTCTAGTTCTTCCTCAGTCTTACTGGCTCACATGATTGACATTTTCCTCTATCTGTGAACATACTATAATTTCTTTAACATATGCCAGCAAGAAGGGGCACAGTTTTCCATGTCATCCTCGTAGAACAGTTTATAACTAGTACTTATCATGAGTATCCTATTCTATTAATATAGCCCATAATTTTCATTAGCTTTTTAACAACCTATTGATTTATTTGCAAAGAGAGACAGAGACAGAGAGAATGGGAGCACCAGGACCTCCAGCCACCACATACAAATGGATCCCAGATGCTTGTGTCACTTTGTGCACCTGGCTTTATGTGGGTACTGGGGAATCAAACCCAGGTCATTAGGCATTGCAGGCAAGTGCCTTAACTGCTGAGCCATCTCTCCAGACCTTCATTTGCTTTTTTTGACCTGAGAGAAGAGGCAGAGACTCGGTTTCCAGGGTCTGATTGTGGGAAATTATGGCTCCCAGGTGGTCCATGTTACTTTTTTTTTTTTAACATCTCCCCTTCTTTACCTGGCTTTTAATGTGAGTTTATTTGAGTGTCCTGTGCACCAGGTTTAAAGTTTAAGTTTTTTTAAAAAAAGGCTTAAAGAGGAGGCTCAAGTAAGAAGTTCACATGTATACTTCATCTGGCTTCTTCTGATGCTAATAATGTACATAACTTTAAGGCATTTCTCAAAACTAAGAAAGTAACATTGATATAGCAGTATCTACTGTAAGGTTTATTTGATTTCATGAGTTTTTATTAATGTCTTTATTCATTCCAGAATCCAGTCTAGGACACCATGTTTTATATTATTTTCAAGCTAAATTGTTTCTTTCTAGTTTTATTTTTGGACTACTGGAGAATACCTATTTGGCATTTCATATTTTTCTCCTTCTTCCAACAGAACATTTAAAAAATATTTTCTTTTGTGTCTCTTACTGTGGAATCAAATTGTATTTTTGCTTGTTTATTTGGGGGGTTCTTTGTTTTCCTGAAGGCCAGTGTGCATTTTAGATTTTACTTAGGCTTCATTCCTTGGCCAAGGCAGGGTACTTTCAGCCATTCTAATACAGAAGGATTTCCTCAGAGGAAGTTTGGCTTGTGAAATCCTTGGTCTGTGGGCCCCTTCATGTGAAGGATAGTTTATGTTTTGAATGGGTGCAACAGCTCTCTGATCTTCTCCCTGGGGTCTGGTCTGTACTGAAGTGCTCTTCTCCCTGTATTCAGCGTCCACTTGCCCAGCCTGGCCTGGTATGCCATAGGTACTCACAAATCTTTACTGTTTATTTGAACAAATTAACTTTCTCTTGCTCATATTAGCATCTGAGGCAAAGAAGCATTAATAGATTTCACTTTATTCCTACTGAAATAAAGAGGAAGGTCCCTTATATAAATTAGAGTTTGCAAGTCTTTCTTCCTTCTGATTTTCCTTGGCATATGGGATGTTGCTGCTTCAGGAGGTCCATATACCTCTTTGCACGCTCCCTGTCTAGCGCTTCTCCTCCTCCTCTGGACCACACTTAGAGCTCCTTTTAGTTTCCTTCAGCAACCCTGGAGCTGACATCATTACTTTTCATTGCAAGAGTACTTCTTTCAAACCATCCTGGAGTTCATCTTGTTCTTCAATAAATTAAACCAGTGGTTATCTCTGTGGTTCTAGAAAATGTCTGACTGTCCCTTGGGATTGCCCTTATCATTTCCCCATTATGAACTTCACAGTAAAAGACGTGAAGAAAACAAAGTCATCAGGAAGAAGGAAGTCTCTTTCTTAATATTGAAATGCAGAAGACCTTGGACCTGTAGTTAGAAGGTCCACACTTAGAAGAGTGTGATACTGGGCAAGTCACCCTCACTTGTCTATGACTGTATTTCCTAATCAGCAAAAGGAAGGTCACAGTGCCTCCTGTTGTGGCTGCTATAAGAATGAAAATAAACAAAAAAACTCAAGACCTGAACTTGGTTGGTACACAGTAAATAAGGAGGTTCTCATTGCTCTCTGCTGGTGAGGGGCTCTTGTACTTCTGGGTAGCTTATGGCTTCTCTGCTCAATTTGCCAGGATGCATGCTTTCACAAGCATCTCTCTTTGCTCTTCTATTCCAGATGTCTCTGGACAGCTGGCAGGAGGCATCTCAGGATGAGTCAGAGGGCTTGTCAATTTGGGAGGTTAGGGCACATGAATTGTGATGGGTTGATGCATAACACAGGCCTATGTGTCTCCGAGACACTCTTCAGCTTCGGAACTTTATAGCTGGTGCCACATCCTGGAAAGCCAATGAAGATCAGGAGAAAACAGCCTTAGTTGGGACTTCATTGGATTCCGAGTAAAAATGGGAAGGGTTTATGAATTTTGGCTGTTGATCTGTTGTACACTGGGAAACAGGCTTCTAGTGCTTATGATTTGAGATCTTTTAAATGCTCAAGTGCTCCCCTGTAACTCAGTATAACCTTCTTGTGGAGGCTTACCCTGTTTTGTGCCTCTCTGAGACTCTTGGTCTGATGGAGTGATGAATCTCCATGGATTTTCATGCACTTCTTTTGGAGTGGATTAGACTTCTCTTCGACAAGAGCATTGAAACTGACCATTACCATCTAGTAACTGCACTGCTCAGCTGGGGCCTATTAGCATTGCTCATACACACTATAATCTGTTGATGTCCTTTAGCTAAGCTACCTTGCCAGCCTTCAACTGAACACATATTTCTTACTGACACCCACATTCTGTCAGGCTCAGTGCTGTATGCTGTTCCTCATGTGCAGAAAAGAAAGGCTGAGGGGATGTTGGATTCTGAACAGCACAACTGAAGGAAATATTTCAATTTGGAACAGTGGGCCAAGCCTGTGACACAGAGGGACCAAGAGATGGAAAAAGGGAGATAGTTTAGAGGTCAACCTTGCCTTTCTTCCCTTTCAGAAACAAAGGAGTGATTATCTTCCTATGGTAGTTATTGTATTTTGGCAAAGATATTGGTGAAATCATTGAAATCATATTTTGTATTTTACTTTATAATTCCTCTATAGCACACTTTCCAGAAAATGTTAACTGTAGCTTAGTAAAAAAATACCTTCCATTCATGATCTAGTACATAAATAAATACACATGTATCTTAATATATGGAGGACTCACTGCTTGCCTTACATGCTGATATCTTCTGTTTTTATTCGAATCGTTGCACATTGTACTAACTAAAAGACAAAAAGTGCCAGAGATGGGATATCTGGCCCTGAACATTTCCATAAGGTGTTCTGCCTAAAGTAAACAGGCCATCTAGTATCCCTTTTGATTGTTGTTATTATTATCCCGGAGACATGATGAGAATACATTTATATGCTGACTAGCACAAAGCTCTTCCCAGACGCCTTCTGATTTATGAATCTGGCATTTCAGAAGGGTATTCAAGAGGCACTTACAATTACTAAGCCTTTTAGGTTGTTTTCAAAATCAATGGTTTATCTCTTGCTAGAATCGTAGCTGTAAATTTTACTAGCAGAAATATGTGTTGCCCTCGGTCTAAGGCTCAGACCTTCTTTTCTGTACTGAACCTTTCTCTTCCCATGTGTTTGTTTTGTCTTCATTTTACAGATGGAGAAGCAGAGACACAGGATACTTGAGTCAGGGATAAGCCAGAATAAGAACTTAATTCTACCAATTACCAAGTCAGGACACTTGATACTGAAGCACAGGGCTTTGGCCCTCACTAATTATGAGTTGGGGAGAGTTTATCTTTGGTGCTTAAAAAGTTACAGGCAATGTTCAGATTTAGACAATACATATCTTTTTTCCGTTGACTGTAACTTAATTTTAGAAATGTGTTCACACAATAATTTTGATGGAAATGGGTAATAAACACTATAATTTAAAATGAATGCAGTTGCTACCTATATTTAATCTGTAATAGTGTTTATGCACGTTCATTGTCCCTGCACAGTCTGTAAGAAAAAAATGGCCTCATGGGCCATCCATCATTGTGATATTTGCATAATGATGATGGAGATGATGATGATGGCAGTGATGAGAATGCTGAACTTTTCTCTGGAGAAACCATGACCTTCAGAGCTTTTCAGGAACTCACAAACTCAGTCTCGTTTGCATGCTGGTGACAAAGGTCATTTTGTGGTTCTTCCCATTCTACTGAATGGAAGGATGAATGAATCAGTCACCGCTGACCTGCTTCAGGCACTAGGGACAGAAGGAGTCACAGTGAAGCCCAGGCAGTCTGTTTTGAGAACCTGCATCACTGAGCAGTGCCTTACGGTCCTGTTCATCAGAACCCTGCCTATGGATTTCGCCTCGCCTTCCCCCTGGCTGCCTGTTAAAATGCTGTATGTACTCAGTAGACTTCCTATTGGAGAGATCGTAACCCAAGAACCTTTCTCATCTAATGACAGAAATGAGAACAAAGTGATGTGAACATTCTTTTCAGCATCAGTCACAAGCTTCCTTTCTGTTTTAACCTCTCATTCCTCCATCAGTACTCCACAGTCCCTGTACTTCTTCATGGGCACCTATATAAGGCAGTAGGAGCTTGGATGGACCCCAAACCAACATTGTGTGTGAACATGTAAACAATTTAACAGTACATGTAAAAGACCATTATTGGTTTTTTGTTTGTTTCTTTTTGCAATTGTTCAACGACCTCCTGGTTGTGCTCTTGTGGTTTACTTGACGGTAGCAGGAAGCTGCCTCCCCCTACACCCCACCTTACAGAGGAGAAATGACAGCAATGAAGCCACAACCTTTATTAATTGAATGAAAATACAGCAGCAGGGTAAATCAGTATATGCAAAAACTCCAGACCAACTTCTTCTACAAACTGGCCTGTAATAATAATCCCTCATCTGTTCTAGTCTCCCTCTCAGGAGAAAGGAGCACGTATTTGCTTTTCCATTGGTGGAGGTGACATGTCGTTACACAGAGTCCTCTTTGTAGTCGCACTGCTGGAGGTAGGGCCACAGTTTCTGTGCAGGCAGAGCACCTTATGACTCTGACCCTCTGTTACCTGTGCTAAATGCCCAGGGACTCACTCTTTCACAACTGTGTAGTGCATAAGGTGAGGAGGAAGGTGCAGAGAGGTGCTGGTTTTCTTAACTTGACATTCCAGTCATGTCCATTAACATTTTGATTCCCAGCCAAGCCATTTCAGGATGATCTGAAGACGCTTTACCTAGTCCACTGAGCAAATGCTACATTTCTCTGGGCTTGGTGTCTGTGACTGATGAAAACCCCCCAAAGTTTACCAAGGACTGGTAGCAAGCTAGTTTATGGCTTCTTCTGCATACTTAGGTATTTATTACTTAGGTAAAAACATATGGAGGACTGGGTAATTTCAGCTCCATTTGGATTCATAGTGGTCCATATCCAAGCTTGCACACCGGAAGTCATGCTTGGGCCCCGTGTGTGTGTGTGTGTGTGTGTGTGTGTGTGTGTGTGTGTGTGTGTGTGTGATTATGACCAGGGATTTGAGGGTGGACACTAGGTGGGACAATGCACCCAGGTGGCCAGGTGGCATTCAGGTTAGAGTGCCTAGGTATTCCTTCCAGGGAATCTGTGAGGGTAGAATACTGACAACTGGTTCAACTTAGCATCTGTCCCAGCTCGGAGTTTGCTAAGCACTGGTTGGTATCAAGCAGCGACCAGGTTTGAGATGCGGGGCATATAGAAGCACATGAAGTTTGACCAGGGAGGAATTTTTTTAAATATTTATTAATTTATTTGATAAGGGAGGGTCTCCTGCCACTGCAAACAAACTCCAAACACATGCACCACTTTGTGCATCTGTCTTTAGGTGGATACTTGGGAATTGAACCCAAGCCATCAGGTTTTGCAAGTAAGCGCCTTCCACCCCTGAGCCTTCTCTCCAGCCCAGGAGTGAATATGTTTGAGCATAGACTATAACAGGCCTACTGTAGGTGCTGGAATGATATCCTTGCTCTCACAAACCTTGAGAACATGAATAACCAAAGAAATAAGATTATGAGGTTGACTTTTTGGAAGGGCCCAAGACTTACTCTTCTAAGTTATTTTTTAAATGTTGGAGTCCAGTGGAATGGACCTTATAAATTTAATTCATCTGGGATCTAGAGTTTTGTAAAGCTCCCAAGTGGGCAGAATGTTCTGAGAAGGAAGGTTGAGAACCACTGCTCCTGAAGGTGTTGGGGTTCAGAGGCATGGAGTTGGGGTACCTCATTCAGCTTCTCTTCCCAGTTGAGGTGGTTTGGTGCTGCTTCAGGGGATCCTGGAGAGAAGACAGAAGCTCACCAGAGTGAGCAAGTGTGGATAGGGTTGTGAGATACAACAAACAAAAATTTAGGGTGCCAGGTGACATTTGCAGTTTTTGAAAACAGTGAATGATATTTTTAATATGCATGCCCAATGTAAGAATTATTCTTAATCAGAATTTCAAGTTGAACTGTGTTCTGTGTTTTGTCCAGCAGCTCTGGATGTAATAAGAATCTGGTAGGGGGAGGAAGGGGTACCTATAGGGTGGCTACTGATGCTGTAGCTTGTCATTAACTCATTCCTGACCAAAAGAAAACACCGCAATTCTGTCCCAAGACACCCTTGTTCCCATTTCCCTTGTCTGTGGCTTGCCCTCAACCAGGTAGGCTTGTTCTAGGAGGCTCCCTCTCTAGGGCCTAGAGTGGGAATCCCGTTGCCTTGGCAACCCCCTCCTGCAGTTGCTCACAACAGTTTGAATGACTCCCCTGCCAAGCAGTCACCAGTCGCTTTCTTTTCTTCCCAGCTCTCACTTTGTTTTGCAAGGCCCTGGCTTCCATGCAGGTCTAGTCTGCGGATGAGGCTTCCAGGCCTGTGGGCTGGGAGACGATGCGGGATGCGGATGCTGCAGCCTGGATGCTACGGGATGGATGCAGATGCTGGGGGGACGCTGCGGGATGCGGAGGCTGCAAACTGGATGCTGCGTGATACTGATGCTGGGGGAATGCTGCGGGATGCGCATGCAGCAGCGAGCACAGACCCGGGGCCCCGCATTCCCTCGCGCATTGCATTCGCACTCTCTTCAAAGGCGCTTTGGAAATGGAAGAGGCCGGTCACAGAAACACACCCGGACGGCAGTTTTATGAGAAAATGCAGATAAAGAGCCCGGCGGTGGGGCCATATGTTCCCCGTAATCTCCAAAGCCGTCACTTCAATTAGAGCCTCCCCCGAGTTCTAATGCGCGATCCTGAGTAAACAAGGCGCTCTGAAAGAAGAACTGGCTTTCCAATTAAAAGTGTACTAACATTTCTCCCTCCCTTAATTCCCGCCGGGCGGAGGCGCGGGGTCGCGGGCAGGTCGTCCCGGTCCGCGCCGCCCCGCGTTCCCAGGTGACGTCAGGCGGCCCGGGATTAGGGCGCACCGCGCGCTCCGCCGCCGCCCACTTAATTAAAAGTAATGCCACCGTAAATCCACCGGCTCGGGCCAGCCGGCGAGAGGGGGCCTTCCGAGCAGGTGGTGTTTGTTGGGTGGGGGGCGTGCATGCGGGCTCCCGAGAAAAGGGTCATTCGTTTTTTCATTTATATATAGTTTTTATTTTTGGATGGACATCGCTTACCTGTCATTCTCTCCACCCTCGCACTTAGAGGGACGCACAGACACACAGGCTATTTGAACGTCAGGGTCTGAGTTCTGATTTGGCTTTGGTTTCCGCATCTCCTGTGCGTTGCACCACAGATTCTAAGTCTTCCTTCATCTCACTCTTCTATCATCTCATCCCGCATCTTGAGAATTTATTGAAGGGTGTGAATAAATGGGGGTTTGGGGAGGTCATTGAAACGTCAGGAAAACAACATTGCACCTCTGATATTTTCCACCAGCTCTTTACAGAGCTGAACGTCGGTCGTGCAGCCTGGCAGGATGGACTTTATTCTGGAAACGTGGTTTATGTGTATTTTATTTTTATTTTTTTTGTTCTGGTCAGCAGAACTGGTTGAAAGTTGCCTGGTTTCAGATGGGAGAGTGATGGATAGATTAACTTTCTGGCCTACTCTCCACATGATGAAAGAATCAAAGAATTGAAGCCATTATCTGAAAAATCCCAGAAACATCAATAAGCAGAAAATCCTCATAGATCATTCAAATGCAAATAAGTCCCCTTCTTCCACAATATCTGCCCAAGTCATTACTCTAGTCTTTAGTTTGGCCTTGGCGGTGAAGACTTCAGAGAATTAGTCTCTCTAAGGCCATGACTGTTTGTGTATTCCTTACTCTGATTGACGCTAACTAAATTAAAGTGAGGCCAGTTCAGCAAACATTTCGAGGACCTATCTATCTGTCAGACACTGTTAGCCACTAGCTATTTCTAAGAGAGGCCAGGAAACCACCTCTGGGTTCCAAGCCCTGAGCTTTTCAGTAAATAAGAAAATAATTACAGTAAAATATACACCACTTATGGTAGAAATACATTGTTCTATGGGCCATACTGATGGGAGAAAGAATCTCCTTGCGTGTGTGTGTGTGTGTGTGTGTGTGTGTGTGTGTGTGTGTGTGTGTGTGTGTGTTAGGTGCAAAAGACTCAGGAAACTATGCATGGTGTGGAAGTACATGCCTTGTAATCCAGCACTTGGGAGGTTGGGGCAGGAAAATCAAGATTTCAGGGTCATCCTTGGATATATATTCAAGGTTAGCCTGGTTACATGCAATCATGTTCAAAAACAAGCCCCAAGCACAAGGAGCAGTTTGGAAAATGTTTCATAATGAATATTGATATGAACTTGTGGCTTAGACTCAACAGAGTAGGCAATTGGTAGGTGGTAAAGGGCATATGAGTATGTTGTTAGAGGAAGATGTGCCATAGCCTGTCCCAAGCTGCAGAAGTAGGGCTGCACCCCAGCACTGGAGGAAAGGTCATCAGGTTCCTTCTGGGGACTCAACTCCTAGTGTATGATAAGACATGCTCAGCAGGAAGCCTTTTGTATTTTATTTGAATATATTCTGATAGTTTAAGAAGTCTGATGTGTCATTTGTAACAGGATGATATTGCTCAATTCTTTCCAGAAAGATACACGGTTGGGGTTAGATTATATGACAGGACCCTACAGACAGGGAAGAGGGGAGGGCAGCTATCACAGTGAGAGGTGAAAGCTTGCCAAAAAACACAGATTACATATTTTAAAGCACTCAATTGGTTGCATTTTTATTCCACAGTTATTTATTCAATCCCATAATGCTAGACATGATTCTAAGTATCGTGGAGTAAAAGGTGAACAAAACAAGCTAAAAAAATTTCAGGAGTTTAAATTCTAGAATTTAGATGACCATTCGGTGAAGGAAGGGAGGCTTCAGTTGAGAATGACTTTAATGTCTCTGAATTGTGATGACAAGAAAAAGAAAGTACAGAGAAGAAAGTATAATCTACATAATGGATTGTGGTGGGGCATGCTGGGTTTGCTGGGTGTTATGAACCAGATGAATGTGGACATTTGGTAGGCAGTTGAGCACATGGATTTAGGAATGTGTGATGGATTTAGGAAGCAAAGCTGAGTTTAAAGCTAGGTAGTTTTTTTTTACCAGTGTGTGTACTGATGCTATCATCTGTGTCAGCATGGCTTTTTAAAAATTTTTAAAAATTTGTTTATTTTATTATCCATAATTAGATACACTTAATAAGGGAATAATATGTTGATGTCTCAACTTCCCCACACGTATACACACACACACATATACACACACACTAGTAATTACAAGAAATATCTGTCTAGCAGTGGTTCTCAAAATATATCCTAGCTCTGAAAGGTCACCATCTTCCTGGGGCTTGTTTGATGTCAAGATCTTAGGTCTCACCTTGGATCTACTGTGTTCATCATTGGGGTGGAACTAGAAATATGTTGTCCTGGTAAATTTAAGTTCTAAAGTAGTAGAGTCCATCCCCATGAGTCATAAAGCCTGCAGACCAAGCATGAGGATGGTCACAAGCACGTCAACATGACATGGTCTATAGGGTCTCGTCTGTCTGAATCCCAAACCTGGGGCGCTGTGCATTATTTTGCTTCCATAGGGAACATGTGGAGCCAAATATTGAGTAAGCCTGGAAGTGTTAAGACATTGGTTTGAAACTTTGCGGTTTTCTATAATTAGCCATGATATTGTGGGGTTTTCTCTCTGTCAGACATACCTCAGACTGTGACTGATTCAGTCATTACCCAGTCTCTCTCTCTCTCCATATATATATACATAATTTTGCTGTGTCTCAGCCATACAGTATATGAATGGCTATAAGACAATATAGGCACAAGGAAGGACTTGCACAAAATAGCTTCTGAAAATACCTCTTACCTCTGAGTCTATGGTATAAGAGGGTGTGTGGCACACATACACATTCACAAGTCCCTCCTTGTTCCCATAGCCTATAGTGTCATTCAGGTAACACTTCAATCTCTCTTCTGTGACCAGCCCTTCCTCCCCATGAAACATGTTAATAAATGACACTTACTATAAAGTCCATGTGGATGTTGACACATGCACAGCAAAAATGCACTGAATAAATTGGCAACAATTCGATGTGTACATGTTTAAATGATCTGTAGAAGAGAGAACTTGTGAGGACAAGAGTGGGCAGTGAATCACGTGACACATTGCTTTAAAAGAATGGCTTTAAGGGCTCAGGGATGCCTCGATTTAATTTCCATTCTTCCAGCTGATGGCTTGAACTATGGCATCCTAAGCATTTTGACCTTCCTTTTCATCACGTGTGAATGAAGTGGACTGGAGTGAGGTTGGCATAAGATGATGCATATTGTGGTGCCTGGCATCAGTTAAGTGCTCAGCAAAGAGACTTCATTATTACACACATGCAGAAGGGACATTTTCTGGTCCTCTTGGAATCCTACTCATACACTCGAAAGAGAGTAAGAAAATACAAGGGTGGTAATGTCCAAGGACATTTTTCTAACTCATCAAACTGTCCTTTTCATATAGTTGGTTGGGAAGTGGCATGTGAGGTTGTTTGACAATGACACAAGGAGCCACAGCTCGCATTCCGTAATCTAACAGCTGGGTTGTGCCCAGAGGGATTTTAGATTCTTGAAGGAGGGACAAAGGACACCAGACACACTCTCTGCAAAGAGGAACATGCCAAAGGGAATATGGCATTATAGAGCATTTCCCCCAAGAGTTGGTTTGGATCTGTGTATACAGGGCACCAATTGTTTTGAATTGTTTATCTTCTTCTTAAGTGACTTAAGTACAACTTGGAGACCCTGTCTTTGCAGAAGTATATGCCTCCCTGAAAACCAGAACAGACAGTGATGGTAGGAAGCCTCTTCTGAAAAAAGCATGGAATGTTCACCACCTTCTCTGCTAGTCTGTTAGGGTTCTCAGGGAGGCAGTAAGCTTGCTCAGTATTACATTTGACACAGAGAGAGAAAGAGTTATCAAGAGCTGGCCTTTCCCTCAAGAAGCAGGTAGAACCATGCACTGGCATTTTATCCCACTTTTGTGAGGGTTGAAGAAGAGATTGGAAACTTTCCTTCTTTTGCCACATCCTATCTGAAACTAGACTCTGGAATTCCCTTCGGGAAGAGCTCATGGTAAAAATTTCCAAAGTGGAAATGTCCCATGAGCCTCTACACACCCTCACCTGTTTCCTAGTAAGGCATTTCTGGCCTTCCTGCTGCATTGACTTGGTAGGCTGGTTTTATGGGGCTACTCCCTAACTACAAGTCGTTTTCCTTGACCTTGGATGTACCCACAGAACAATGGGGCAATCAAGACAGCTTTGCTTCTCTATCTGAGACACTCTCCTTGGGGACATCTTGTCAGGTGACTGAGGCACACTGGTCTCAGTCACACTGATGACCCCCATGTAGTTGTATAATTGATGTAGGCAACTGTCTAGTAAAAGCCCACTACTCATCATTAAGTTTCCAGAAAATTGGGAGAAATTTTAATAAGTGTCTCAAAAGCTAGAATTCTCAAATTATAAAGTTTAGAATTAAAAAATTTCAGAGCAAGCATAAATGCCATTTTGTCAATGGAAATGAGAGAAAGTATTTAGATATAATAATGGCCATAATTTTTCAACAAACACAGGTTTATGAGGACTCAAGTAAATGAGTAGACTGCATCATCTGAAATCCTTGGTGGAAAGAAAAAAAATCAACCAGAAAATAAAGTGATATCAAAGTTTTATTTTATATAACTTTGAGGAAGTGTTTTCTACAGATAATCGCCACCATCCCAGCCTCCTATATGTTATATTTGTGTGGTTATATAGAGAAGAAGTTTCTTATGCTTAAGACAGAACCCCAGGATTCATAAATTAAGAACCATAAAAAAATCTCAGACTAATTACATCTAAAACTCTAGATAGTTAACAAGGAAGACAAAATAATTTATTTTTTTTAAAAAAAACCTTTTATCAACAAATGTTGAATGTTGTTGCCCAGCCCTCTGAATTATAAGCATGGAGTTACTGAGAGTAGCCCTTCCCTGGGCTGGGAGATATTGTTTGCCAGCCTATTCAGTAAGAACCTTGTTCTGAACTTCCCAGGAACTTCTGCTATTATTATATATGGCAGACCTTGGTAAAGAAAAATGGCATTGGACCCAAGGAAAGAAGCTCAAAATCAAGAACTGGGGCTGTTGAACATGTATGCACTCTTGAGTAGGCTCCTTTACCTATACGGATGAAGATGAAGCAAGTCTAGATGTCCTCTGGGCTTCCCAGAACCCTTTGGGCAAGTCATAACTATATGCATATCATGACTTTGAGCAGTGTGACAGGGTGGTGGGAAATCCGTCAATGCCACTTATCCCTGTCCAATAGGGGGTTACTACCATGGGTCAAAGTGAAATGTGAGAAGTTCCTGAGAGAATATTGACTCAGATTGGAGAGATTTACTGAAGCGTCATCTGATTGGCAGTCCCTGTACCTCTGCACACTGTCATCTAATAAGTTAGAAAACATATCCACATCACCATGGAAACTGCATATAAGCTAGGTGCTTTTTAGTTCATTTTCATAAATACCTTTGTAGAAGACTCTTGTCTTAATCTGTTCAGGCTGCTAGATTAAAATATTATAGACTGTGAGCTTTACAAATAACACAAATTTTATTTCTTTTAACCCTGGAGGACAGAAATCCCAAACCAGGCCTCTAACAGGACCAGGTTCTGGTAAGGGTCTTCTTTGGAGGTGCAGATG
>PVHP010014000.1:0-39871 GCA_004024765.1 Zapus hudsonius | reverse complement strand
CTAAAATTCCACTTTATACAAGAAATAGGTGATTTTATGATACATATTATCTTCAAACCCAGCATCTAAGGTTATTGTTCACCAGGGAAACACTTCTGTCCTCCTAATAACTCGTTTTTTAAATAATGAGCAAGAGAGATTTATTATTACTGTTTCCATTTATGTTTATAAAGAATGAAACTGACCTTAAACATGTCTGGTTGTGAAACTTCAGATATCCATAGAATCTAACAGCTGAATTAGGAAACCATAGAAATCATAGACTAGAGATTTTTGAGGAATCTGAAAACAGATTAAACAATTCCCAGAAGTCAACGCTACTGATTGTCTGTGGTTCTCAGGCCAGAGTATGTTCATCTCATTTCCATGGCTTCATAGCTTAATACTCTGAGGCACTTCTCTATCCAGAAGTTACCTCGGGTTGTCTAGATGCCCCTGGATGTGGTGAGCACAAGAAGCCCACTACAGGAAAGGAAGTGAAGGCTTAAAATGCACATACCAATTAACATCAGGTGAGAAAGAAAGACTTTGACTCCAAGTTTGCAGCCTCAATCAAATGCTGAAGTAATCTTGGGTAGATGGCTCACTGGTTAAAGGCTCTACCATCCTGACACTCAGGAAACAAGGGTCTGTAGTCCCAACACACCTAAGGTAATAGGAGGCAGAGTGAACAGGCTTCTTCCGAGGCTTGCAGACCAGCTGGTCTGGCTTTCCCAGTGGCAAATCACAAGAGAAATGCTGTCTCAAACAAGGTAGAAGGAGTAGACCAACACCCCCAGGTTATCCTCTGACCTTCAGGTACACACCATGGGACTTGTGGGCATTGTGCATGTACATGTACAATGTACCCACTGAGCCATCTCCCTAGTTCCTTTCCCTATGGTTTCTGTAGCTACTTCTGCAAAGGGAAAGTGGCTCTTAAAAAACAGAGTCTGCATGAGTTGCTCTGACATTGTAGAGTCAAGGAGAGTGAACTGAATCAAAAGTTGGCAATGAGAGGACCCATGATGTTGTCGCTGCTCAGTGAGCCAGTTGTCTCCCAAGCAGAGGTAGTCAAAGGCTTCTTCGTCTGTGTGTGAATACCTTTGTGAGTTGTTACACATGAGACCCCAAGATAGCCATGAATAAAGAAGCAACTCTGATCTCTGCAAGCCATCTCATAAAACCACATCCCACTTCCTGCTCTCCTTCCCTCACAGGTGCTAAAGGCCTTCACAATGACCCCTGTGCATATGGCAGCTCCTTTTGGTCCTGTCCCGGAAGACCCACAGTAACTAAATGAACTTCTAATTTAAAAAAAAATAGGGTCACTAGATGTTTTATTGAATCATATTCCTGACTATGAGGCCATCCATATCCATATGTGTTTTATTTAGTTGGCAAATTTCATATCTTCAAAAGGCAGGCAGATCAAGGAATAATGTGAAATTGTGAAATAAAAATGCTATGCTATACATATAAACACATACACCTACACACATAAGCACATTCTCAAAGACAGATTTAACCATGTGGATTATTTATTATAGGATATAATACATATTTAGGGTATGATCTCTATGCTTGCTTGATTTCTGGTTCTCTCAATGCATTTTTAAATTTTATTTATTGTTAATACTTAGATACATTGTATGAGCAAGTCTTGTGGTGGTACCTCCATTGCCCTCCTCCTTATCACTAACCTGCTGGGGCCTTCCTTGGTGGGATTGCTGGACCAGACCATGGGGTAGGGGGTTATGAATCCTACAAGAAGCAGCCAGTTTTGTGTGTGTGTGTGTGTGTGTGTGTGTGTGTGTGTGTGTGTATGTGTTTTGTTGAGGGGAGGTATGCCTCTGGATATTCTCTCCCCCATGGCTCTTAAAATCTTTCTGTCCCATCTTCCATTAAGTTTCCTGAGTCATGGTATTTAAATAATGTTTTTATTTATTCTGAGAGAGAGAGAAAGAGAGAATGAAAGAGAGAGAGAGAGAGAGAGAGAGAGAGAGAGAGAGAGAGAAACGGGGAACCTAGCTCTTTAGGCTTTTCAGGCAAGCACTTTAACGACTGAGCCATCTCTCCAGCCCCTGAATGATTTGTATAAAAATGTTGATCACATTGTATGAGTGATATTGTATGACTAAAGTCTGGGATGGGATGAAACTAGGAAGTCAGTGAGCAGGTACAAAACCCAGAGAGAAACAGTACCAAGTTCTAGTGGTCTATGGGGGCTATAACTCACCGTTGCCAATTACACATTTGACATGTAACTAAGAAAAAGAAGGTTGTCAAAGCTCCAAGCAGAAAGTAATCATGAGTTGAAGCAACATTTATCTCGCTGACTCTATCCTTATGCGATCCACATGTATTCACATATTACGTGTGTTTACAGAAATAAGCCATTATTGCATGTTAATCCAAAGAATCTAATTAAAAATGCTTAAGGATACTGCAGTTTCTCTTCAGATTATATAAATCTTTCACAAAAAATGTTTTAGGAGGCTTTGGGAACATGACTCAGCAGTTCAAGGAATTTTTTTTCTACAAGCCTACTGACCTGAGTTTGATCCTCAGTACCCACGTGAAGCCGAAAAGTAGCTCGAGTATCTGTAATCTCAATGCTCTTATGGCAAAGGAAGGTGGAGACAGGAGAATCTCAAAGACATGTTCTTTGAGCTGGACTGACCTTCCCAGAATTAAAAAAAAAATCCAAGAGAGGGTAGCTCATGTCTTTAATCCCAGCCAGCACTCAAGAGGCAGAGGTAGGAGGATCACTGTGAGTTCAAGGCCACCCTGAGACTACATTCCAATGAATTCCAGGTCAGCAGGGCTAGAGTGAGGCCCAGAAACCAGAGAGAGAGAGAGAGAGAGAGAGAGAGAGAGAGAGACCCTGCTCAAACAAGGTAGAAGGAGAGGGCTAACTTCCCAAGATTGTTCTCACGTCCTATACACACACACACACACACACACACACACACACACACACACACACACACACATCCAAATGAAAAAATTAAAGAGATGAAGGTTGTAACAGCACCAATGAGATCATTACCCACTGGATACATGTATGAAAATATCAGATATACCCCATAAAATTGTATAATTAAAAATTAGAATAGCCATATTTTGAAGAGCCCATTGGTGTCTGTCCCCAGAAAGCTACAAAGAGAACATGCTTTGAGCAGACACGTAGTGTCCACATGCAGTGATCACAGGGCCCAGAGCTAGCAAAGCTGCAGTGGTCAGTCACGTGGGACTGCATGCCTCCTCTGAATCACCACATGAACTCTGTGGCACCTGTGAAGTACTGGGTGCTCACCAGGAGTCTGTCCTTAAGGACTAGCTGAAAGAATGAGTCCCAGGGTCGTAGGACATATGCTTGAATGGAACTCAGTGATCATAATGTCTTCCTAGTGGGCTTATGTCTAGTCACATGACTCAGAGATGACATCAAATGTCTATGCAAAATTATTTACAATGTACATTGTCATCTTGCCGATATTATGGGATGGTTACATCTATTAAAACAGAAAAGTAAAGTAATTTGGACACTTTAAAAGCAAATCAAATGCCAGGCATGGCATGGAGGTACATAAATCCAGGGCTGAAGAGGTGAAAGCAGGGAATCCCTAGGGCTCACAGGATGGAGCTATAGGTTCAACAAGAGACCCCGTCTCAAAGAATAGAGTGGAGTGTGACTTAAGAAGACACCTGATTTCTACCTCTGGTCTTCACACATGTGCAGCCGTGTAAATACACACATGCATGCATACCACACACACACAAGAAAATTAAAATGAAAACATCTTTCAAGCTATTGTGTAAAAACTACACCAAGCCTGGGTGTGGTGGCTCATATCTTTAATCCTAGTAAACCAGAGGCCAAGGTAGGAAAATGGCTGCAAATTCAAGGACCAGCCAGGGCTACAGAAGGCCATCAACACCTCGAGGGGCAGAGCTTGGGAGAACCTGTGATGGTGCCGGATGAGCTCCGTTTTTAGGGTGTGCTTTGGAGGACAGCTTCATAAATAAAGTGGTGGAGATGATGTTCTCTGCCTCTCTAACCCTTGTCCAAGAGGATAAAGTAGCCTCTCACTGCTCCTGCCAAGTGAGCCACAGAACCTCCCTGTGAAGCATTCTCATTGGAGGAGGCTCCTGAGCTCCCAGACCCTGCCCCCAGCCACTCCTCCACAAGTGGACCCAGGCAGCTGAGGCCAGAGCCTTCTGAGTGTAGGAAAGACTCACACGCACCAGTGGGAGGGTGGGGAAGTGCCCTCGCCCAGGTGGGCATGCACCTGTTAACTGTGGGGGAGGATCAGGAGGGTTCATAAGAAGACAGCCCTTTTCACCCTGGTGGACTGTGGTTATAGGGGTTGGTATGATGGCTCCTCTGATGCCCAGTGTCAGGGAGCTCTGGGTTCAGCAAGCCCTGCTGCGGAGGCAAGGCTGGAGTGGATGGATAGGTTTCCACAGTGATCGTGAAGGCTGGATCTGTGTGATTTCATTCTTGTCAGGGCAAAGTTTCTTCCTTTCACACACTTAACCTTCCTTTTCATCTAGCTCCTATACCAGCAGCTGAGGAGAGAGGAAAGAGGGCTCCCAGGAAAGAGCTTAGTGGCATGTTGCTCTTCTCTGTCTGAAGGCCATGTCTCTGCAGGTTGTGACTCTTCCCTCTCCTTCCTCTTCTTCCTTCTCATGGATGGATCTTCTCTCTTCAGAACTCTTTATCTATCAGAAAAGGTCCTTGGGAATTACCCGGGAAGAAGTTTCAATCAGCTTATTCCAAGAAAAGAAAGCAGGAAGCCCGTTCATGGAGATACCATCAAGGGCTTTGGAAGTCTCAGGTCCTTGCAGAATCACAGCCTGGGAACAGGACTGGGGGAGGCAGCCGAGCAGGACTGTTGCAGTCAGCATTCTAGTTGCTGTGCAGAAAGAACCCAGGCAAAGCAGCTTATGGAGGAATGGGTTTATTTGGCTTCCGGACTTGAGGGGAGACTCCATCCTGGCAGGGAAAAAGATGGCATGAGCAGAGGGGTGGACATCACCTCTGCCACAGCACTGCAAACAGCGGCAGGAAGGTGTGCCAAACACTGGCAAGGGGAAGCTGGCTTATAACCCCATAAGCCCGCCCCCAACAACACAACTCTATTGAGGTTGTAAAATCCAAACTGCCATCAGCTGAGGATCGATTACCCAGAACACATTCATTTGTTTGTGGGGGATACCTGGATCGATCCATGACAAGGTCTTTGTGCACAAGGGGAAGGTTGCAGTGGGGAAAGTGTTTCTATTCTTCTGTTTAGTGAAGATGCAAACAGAGCTGAGCTTCTCTGCGCTAGAGGCTCAGTCGTAGATCCTGTATGAGAGGTCCTGTATCTGGAAGGCTCAGGACATGTCTAAGGTCCATGCTCTCTCTGCTCTGCTATGCATGATGGAATGGCAATTCAACCTGCCCCAAGGCTCATCAATCTTTATTTTGTACCTCTCTTATTTTAGGTGTTAAGGATTACATGGGAAGTAACACTGAAACCTTCAAAAATTGAACCTTTACACAGGCTGCTATTAAGAAAGGTAAATAATCTCCAGTTCAGCAACCTAACCAGCAGCTACTCAGCTTTGGAAGATAAATAATCAGTGAGACACAAGCCCCACGTCTTAAGGAAACTTGGTTGTTAGCTCAAGCTATTTCCCTTAGTGTTCTTATTTGTAAGGAGCTGGTAACTGATGACTCTGCTGTTCCTCAAACTCTTAAGTAGGACAGCAAATAGTTCTGTGTTATAGTTACCTTTGCACTGCTGGGTATGACCTGTCTCCCTGCCAACCTAGGGCAGGAAATACTGACTAAACAGTTAATCTGCTCTCTCTTCCTCACATGGCAAGCCCTCAGAAGGACCTCTGAATCTCCTGGCCTTAGAGGTAAGGCCTTCCCCCACCCCAGCCTAATAGCTGGGGTGAGGGAAGGCTCCAGATTTTTCCCACATGAACCTTTCCTTCTCATGATGGGAGCCCTCTGTTTTCTTTTTTTCCCTGCTGCTTGTTTAGCTGAACAGCATAAATTCTGTTAAAATTCTCCACGTTTTCTCTCCCCACACTGGTGGCTGGAGAACTCTGTAACTCCCCACGTTCCCTTAAATAATAAAGTCTCCCACTATACCTTACTATCTTGTTGTCTGTGATTTTAATTCTTTAACTTTGTAGACAAGAATTAGGGTACTCCTTAAATTTTGGTGCGCATTGGAATTTCTGCTGGGTATTATCTACATTGTAACACTGCTACACAGCGTTCTGCAGTGTGTCTCCACGGCAGGTGATCATGATCTAGTGCTTCTGAGAAGTTTCTTCATACTGCCATCATTTTCTCTTTACCCTCTGAGTTATTGTGGAGTGGTATTGCTTAAGATGGGTGAACGTGGGATCTCTGACGGGGAGCTTATCAAAGCAACAAAGGAACCCTTTAGGAGGATTTGATCCTGCCTGATTCACTCTAAAGCCCAGGAGCTCTGCCACCTATAAACAGAAGAGGCTTGGCTTCCAGCTTTCATCATTGCCCCAGCCTATTCAAGCTCCTCCCCCTCATTTTAAATGCTTTCTGCTGAGATCTAGGCTCTCCAATATTCACTATGTGCTAAGATGCAAGTTGAGTGACTAGTTCTCACATGGGCATCCTGTGTAGTCTCTGTGTAAAATGGGCTGAAATGCCACCTTAAGAATAGCTCCTAGCTCATGTGCTGGAGTGCCCTCCACGGTTACTTCTATGTCCACACAGACTGAAGACTGGCACTTGTGAGCACTTCCGAGCCAGAAGAGGGAACCTTCCAGGACAACGGAGGGGTTCAGGCCAGTTTATCCTGTGCCTTTTGTATCTACGGATGCCTAGAATTAGGAAAAACAAACCTGCATGTGCTTCGACTGCTCTAGTTGTTAGAGTTGATCACCAAGAGCTGATTGCCTCTAATATGTACATGCATTGTCCCTGGCTGGCTTCTTCTGGGACTTAGTGTTAAAACCAGGGGATCTTCCTTTATTGGATTTGTGCTAAACTGGGGTGTTCTCTAGTTGAATGTGGAAAAATGTGAAGAGGCATTCCAGTATATGCTGGTCAAAGTTCTCCTGGAGGCAAGAAAGAGGCCCCTTCTCCTGCAGTTCTAGAACATTCCAAGCCCCTGACTTGGATTCTCAATTCCTTCATGTCCATCTCAGTGTCAGCTTGTAAAGAAGGAGAGCCTCCCTAACACTGGAATCATGCAGTGCTCAGGAAACACGTGGCCTCAATGTCTTGGGCACGGAATTCTCAGTGCCCTCCTCAAAGTCAAGGTCAAGGGTGGCCCATTAGCACAGATGGAGCTCTTGGACAGGTGCTGCAGTGCCAGGCCTGCTTGAGCAAGAGTGTGGACAAAGAAACACTGTAATGCCTGAGTGCGGTTTCACCTCTCTTCTTCCCCCTCTCCAGCTCACACCTGGTGCAGAACTTCACTACACACCTATCAGTGGGTCAGGTCCTACTCCACTCTGCCTCGTAAAGGCAGCTTCTGAGAACATCTCTCCTTTTCTTGGGCTTGTCCTCTGGCTAGCATTTCTTAGGAGGCATCCCTCTAGAGAGGCGTTAGAACTGAGGGTCTGGCTCCTAGAGATACTGCACACCACAAACTCTCACAGGACAATGTGCAGGGCCTTGCACCGTCACCCAGGGATGCTAACTATTATGGCTTTTCTCTTGTGAGAAAAATCCAACTTCTTTCAGTTAATAGATAGCTTCCCCAAATGACTGCTGATAGTCTCTCTGGGCATAGGCCCTGTAAGAAGGGTAGCCAGGGGCTGCAACTCACAGGTGGGAGGTAAGACTCTGATTCGGATGTGGGGTAATGCTCACATGGGGCAATCTTTGGGGACTTGAAGTCAATATGTCATGCCCCTCAAGGACTCTGAATCAGGGAATATTGAGGGCCTTCTGGGCAGTCGTTTTAAATACCCTGGTCACCCTTATCCCTGCCTCCTCATACTTACCTTGAAAGCTTGCTGGACTCATGTTATCTGGAGTCATGGATCTTAGGAGTCCCTTCTGAAGGGAGATGATAAGAGGATCCAGGTGGGCTTGCCAGAACCATGGGCTCCTCAGGAGAAGCTAGAGTGTGAAGGGCAGTGAGACTGGGAAGCAGCCAGTTCACTGAATCTTTACTCCTTGGCATGGTTGCCATCCTGACTCAGAGGTATGAGCTCCTGGCTCACATGCACATCGATTGTTGAGCAATTCAGCCAGGCAGGATCCAGTGTATGAAAGACCCAGAAGGTGGCGGAAGTGCTCTTTCCCAGGTGGGCATGCTCCTATTAATTGTAGGCGAGGAGCAAGAGGGTCCATAAGAAGGCAGCCCTGTTCACTTCAGTGGGGGCATGGACACAGTGGGTCTTTACAGTGGCTCCTTTACTGATTAAGGTCTGGGAGCTATGGGGTCAGTCAGCTGTACTGCAAAGGTGAGGCTGGGTGGGTGGGCTTCCACTTTCCAAGAATGGAAGGCCTGTGTGACTTTGTTCTTCCTAGGCCTAAGTTTCCCTGTTTCTTTCTATTCTCTGGCCACAACCTTCTCCAGCTGCACAACTAGCAGCCTCCTCTGGATCTCCCTGTGATCCATGAAGGATCAGGCATGTTTCTTGCTAACTTCTCTCTAAAGAACGATAGTTCTATAGGCTGCCGTTGTGCCCCACTTCCTCCTCTTCCTCCTCCTCACAGAGATGTCTCTTCATTTGAACTTTCCACCTTAGCCATCAGGAAAGGTCATTGGGAATTGCCTATTCCAAGAAAAGAAAGCAGGAGGCCCTGCTCCTCCTCAAGATCTCTGGAGAAGCAGTGGAGAGCTCCAGAGGCTTCAGCTCCCTGCAGAAGCACAGACAGGGGCGATGGCCTGCTGCACAGCCTGGGAACAGGACTGGGGGCTACAGCTGAGCAGGGCTTTGTGTACAGTGGGAAGGTTGATGTGGGAAATTGTTTCTGTGTTTCCTGGTATTTGGTGGAGATGCAAACAGGGCTGAATTTTCTCCAGGCCAGAGGGGCAGTAGTAGGTCCTCTATCTGGAAGGTTCAGACATGTCTAAGTCCACGCTCTGTTATGTGTGGTGGAATCACAGCTCAGCTTGTACCCAGAAGGCTCTGGGCTCATTGGATCTCACTCTGCATCTAATCTTAGCTCAAGCTTTTAATGCCTCATCTCAATGGCTCTTTACTATAAATCCAGGCAGGCTTAGCATTGAAGCTCTTTGAGATTGAGCATGTGTGTGTTAGTGTGCTAGTTAACTGGCTCTATTTCTCACATGAGCCTCCTTTAGGGAAAAGCAGCCAGCCTGGCCTGTCTTGGCAGCATTTGAGTTTGTCTGAGAACACAGATGTCTCTAGTCACACAGATGGGATCAGTGTTTGTGGTGGGTGATTCAGTGCAGGGAAGCTAACTCGGAGAACCTGGGTATACATTCTAGAGAGTTCATGTCATGGAGAGTTCCTGTGACAGTTTAGCACAGGAAGTGTTCTGTCATTCTTCCTCTGCTCCTCTGGGTACACATGGAATCCTATTCCTGGCCCTTACACTAGAAAAGAATCTCCCCAATATTTATCTTTAGTTTCCTTATCTACAGGCTTGCCTTTTCATTGAATAATCAAGGTGACTTACATTCCTAGAACCTTTGGCTATAGCAGACCATGGATTCCCAAACACAAGTGGGGAGCAAAGGCCTATCAGGGTAAATGCCCTTTAATACCGGGTTATGCTTGATTCTAAATTTCACCACTAAATCATTCTATATACAGTTGATCTATGATCTAAAAATATTTCCTGTCACTTTATGCTTTCTTCTACTCATAAAGTCTGAAATCCTCATGTGATTCCTGGAACCTATTTAACTTGCAATATCTTGGCATTGCTTTCCTTCACTGGATTTGGGTTACAGAAGTTCAGTTCCCTGCCCCTCTTCCAATGAGCAGCTGTCTCACAAAGTGATGCTGTGCACAACTGGCCAGTTTGATGTGGGAAGAACCATACTGCTGATATGAGAGGCATGATGTCAGCAGGACCCTCCAATAGATATCTCGCTCAACTGAAGAAAAGTCCATCCAGAGGAAGTAGTGGAGAGAGGCTGGGAAGATGAGCACCTGCCACATAGAAGCTTGAGATGTGCTTAGAGGTTTCTGCTTTCTACCTAAGGGACCCAGGACTCCAAAGCAACAATCAAGACTCTATCATCAAAGAAGTATCTTGTCAAGGATGACTTTGGCTCCACAGACCCACACAGCTACAATGGCTCTCATGTGAACAGATGTATAACATTCTAGAAGTCAGATCTGGGACCCCTTCAGCATTGCCAGCAAGGCATATTTTGGTACCATAGAAGGAACTTTCTGAATTCCCTGTTCTCCACATAGGTATACCTTTGTCCCAGGAATTTTCCCCTCACTGGTACAGGTTAAATGAACCTGACTTATATGCCGAGGATGGGGACTAAACTGTATATGTGTTTAGTGACACCCTGAAGATTTGGTACTGGGGCTCTGTCAGGATCCCATGGCTATTTATGTCCAGCTGTCCTGAGCAGACAGCAATGATGTTGGTGTCTTCATCTGAGCCCTTCTCCTTGGCAGAGGTAGCTCAGTAGACATGTGCTTCCTTCTGGAAACACCAGGTGGACATTTGTCTCCACTTCCCATAGTCTGGGAGCAGGTGCACCTTAAAGGAGAGGAGGGATGGTTGCTGGCTATGACATAGGATTTTAGACTCATTTTTACTCACTGACAAAAGCCTCAAGGTGGGAATGTATAGCAGGGCCTACCTCCCATGGAACAGTGACATTACCAGGTAATATCCTGTCCTCAGAGTGTAATAGCCATTGCCATCTAATCAGAGCAGCTGTGACTACCAAGTACCCTCCTGAGAGGGCCTCCGAGGAGGTGATGAAGAGGATCATTCAAGCTCCTCCTGCCTATGTCCCCCTCCCAGCTGTATGCAATTTTACTCCAGCTGCACATGGTCTCAAGAGGTGCTAGAGTATATAGGTGGTGGAAGGAAGGCTTACTGAAGAAGGGACTTGAGCTGGGCGTGGTGGCACACACCTTTAATCCCAGCACTCAGGAGGCAGAGGTAGGAGGATTATAGTGAGTTTGAGGACATCCTGAGACTACATAGTGAATTCAATGTCAACCTGAGCTAAAGTGAGACCCTACCTAGAAAAACAAAACAAAAAATGGTATTCAACCAATGAATCCCAGGGTAGAGGGAGTCATCATCCATGCTGGGATGGGACTTTCTGGTGATGTGGTTTTTGAGGGTCCCTCACACTCATGTAAATAAGCCAAACTCATTATCTCATCAAGATAGACTTGGGGAAGATAATTACTTTAATCTGTCAAAGGTGGAGGAAGCATTTATGCCTCTGGAAGAAAAGTTATATAATACCAGGACATCCACTCATGGTACCCCCTCCAAACATGGCACTGTGAGGTCCTTCCCTCCACTTTAGCTTGGGTGTGGTAAGAGCAGGCACTGGGTAGAGCCTCCACAAGCATGAGTTCCCTGTGTTCTAGAACCTCAAAGGAACAATTCATCATAGGTATGAGAAGGTGCACACAGGGGGAAACATGAGTGTTTTGCTATGGTTTTTGTGCTGAACCCTGAACTGCCAAGTGTTGTTCCTCAACGCAGGTCCTGCTTATCTGCATTCATTCTCCACAGATGTATGTCAGCTTCCTTGCTGCCTCCCTCAGGCTGCTTCCTTCACAAGTTGAGCCAGGAAAACACTGCAGCCTGTCTTAGTTCCTGACTCCATCACTGCTGAGCAAATCTCTATGCTCCCAGCCTATAGGCCTCACTCTCAGCAAGCTAATGCACAAGCCAGCAGCCCATCTGCAATGCAGATTTGCATTTCCACTTCCCCAGGACAAGAGCTGCTCCACTCTACACAGAATGGTGATGAAGGTGGTTTGAGTATAAAATGCTCCCCCACAGGCTCATCTTGTAATGGGGAAATTTCGGTACAACTTTTTTTTTTTTTTTTACCACTGCGTTTCCCCACCGAGTTCACGTCCTCTAATGCAAAAGAATTATACACAGGGACGAAAATATGTACTTGTCACACATTTATTCTAATTAATCAGTTAAGGGAAGGGGGAATTGGATAGGAAAGCCGCCCAGTCACCATGTGGTCTGTGAGGTTCACAAAGCAACATCAAGTGCACAAATCACCCCAATAAGTGGAGAAAAAAGAAATAGCACACATGTTAAAGTGGAAGTTCCCTTCATCCCTCCTCTCTGATCTCCGTACTGAGATCAGAGAGGGGGGAAGGACAGCACTCACCGGCCAGGTCCCAGGAGTCTCTCCCAGTGGTCCAGACAGAGGAAAAAAGCCCCCCACCCAAGTTTAAGTCAGGACTTTTAAAGATTTCCTTGCTGGGGGAGTGGCAAAGCTCTGGCCTGGGAGTGTCCCCCATAGCTAGTGTGACATGAGGTCACCGTCTGAGCTTCCTCCTAATCCCTCTCAATCTGTTTGAATGCTTAATTACCAGATGATGGTGCTGTTATGGAAGGTTGTGGGACCTTCTGGAGGTGGAGCCTTGCTGAAGGAAGTGTCACTGGGAGAGGATCTTGGGGTGTACATGGCAGCCCTGCTTGCTGTGTTCCTCCTCCTCCTCCTCTTCCTCCTCTCTCTCTCTTTCTCTCTCTCTCTCTCTCTCTCTCTCTCTCTCTCTCTCTCTCTCTCTCTCTCTCTCTGATGCAGGCTTCCTGATCAGGCCTGCCATGATTTCTCCACCATGACGGACTCTACCCTGTGAAACTGTAAGCCAAATAAGCTTTCCTTCCCTAAGCTGCAACCAGCTGGGTATTTTGTTCCAGCATCATCCTTGATGAAGAATAGGCCATAGGAAATAGATAGAAAAGGGAAAGTGTTTCGTTTTCCTAATTGTACAGGTATTCTCATGCAGGGGATACAGGAGGACTCTCCTCTATTGTGCTTGGAAGTCTCTCTGGTTTGCAGAGTTACCTCAAATGCAAACGCCCAGCTCTGGTTCATTGTGACAGCAACAGATCAGCAGGTGTTTCAGGACATAGTGGCTCTAACTCAACCAAGGAGCTGGTTCAGCTGCTCTCTGTCCATTTCTTTATCTTTGTGGCTGGGCCCTCTGACCACTGAATGAGGTCTAAGAGCAATTTCTCTGTTTAGACTGTGAACCTGTGTGCTTTAAGATTCTATTTCCCACCTCCTGAGAATCTGAGTGATGGGTCTGTAGGAATGTGGGTTGAGGCTTCCTCTTTGGAGTAATGTTATAACTTATTTTGGCTTTTTTTCTCCCTTAGGTTTTGTAGGCAAGCACCTTAAATGCTGATCCATCTCTTTAGACCTTCATTTTTAATTTTTTAAAAATATCTTTATTATAGCTGGGCGTGGTGGTGCAGGCCTTTAATCCCAGCACTCGAGAGGCAGAGGTAGGAGGATTGCTGTGAGTTCAAGGCCACCCTGAGACTACATAGTAAATTCCAGGTCAGCCTGGACTAGAGCGAGACCCTACCTCAAAAAAACAAAAAAAACAAACAAAAAAACCTAAAAATATCTTTATTATGAATATGTATATATATTGTATGAGCAAATCTTGTGAAGGTGCCTCCATTTCCCTCCTTTCTGTCTCCTACCCACTGGGGACCCTCCTTGGTGTGCCTACTGGATCTTTCCATAGGGTAAGGGGTTATGAACTGCACCAGAGGTAGCCAGTTTTTTTTCTTCCTGCTTTGTGCATGTGGTAGTTTGACTAAATGTCCCCAATAGATTCAAAAATGTATTAAAGATTTGTCTCCATCCTCCTGGATGGAGGAGGTATTGCCTTAGCCTGGCCTCCTATGGTATTTCTAAAGTGGATTAAAATTCCAGTGATACATATGTAAAGAGCATTGGGAGCTGAAGTCTGGCAGTCCTGCTGTTTTGTTAGTTGGAGTTGGAGTCTGCTGGCTGGAGGTGATGGCTTTCTCTCTCTGCTTGGATCTCTGAAAGGGCGCATCCTTTTTCTTCATTATTAAACTTCTCCTGGATCTGTTATTTTAATAAATACTTTCTTCCCCAAACTGTGCCTGGTTTGGAGATTCATTCCAGCAGTGTGTGCCTGACTATGACAGCTTTGGTGCCAAAAGTGGGGTGATATAGCTTAGATGAATATGACCATGTAAGTTTTGGTCTGCTGGAATTTGTTGCTAGAGAAATGAACATGGACTTGGTACTTGCAACTGAAGATGACTTACAGAGTGGTAAGTCAAGTTTTATAGACTATTCTGGTAAAAAAAAAATTGGAAATGCTAAGTACAGAGAGAATTACATTTGGAAACTTGACTTGTAAACTTTCTAAGGGGAAGGAGAGACTGCAAAAAACTTTAATAGAACTCTGTACCTGGGCCAAGGGTTGGATGCATCCTACTGCCCATGCCCAGAGAGTTTGACCAAGGTTAAATTTAAGTCATGTACTGTTGTACTTGGCTATGGATATGGAACTGAGAATTTAAGATTTAAAGTTGTAAAATCCTCAAAGCAAGTTTAACTTACTGGCATAGAGACTGGCTTTGGATGATGGCCCAACTGCTTTACATTGAAACAATGGAGAGATGCCTGCGGTGTTTCCACCCAGGACAGACTAAATGATGGTCTGTACAAACTCTTTGGAAAGGAAATTGCTGAAAGGAAAGAATCTGCTCTTCAGTCACTTTTATTTTGTCCCTGAATTAACAAAATGGCTGTATCCTGCATACCTGGTATTTCTTTTGGAAGCATGAGGAATACATACAAGGAGTGGGTCACAAAGTACACATGGTTCCAGGAGCCACTGCTAAGATGCGGTATTTGGAACAGGGCGTGAAGTCCCTGATTGGCAAGTGAAGCCATTGGAAGGTGGACTGTGGCTTGCAATGGAGACCCGAATGTGGGGTACTGCTAAAAGGGACACAGAGGGCATAGGGTTTAAAGAAGTAGACCAGTTGAAGCCCCGATAAAGTCTAAGGTTTGCTTATCTCTGAGCTTCCTGGAGACATAGAAGGCGCTTCACAGAAACTCCTTCCTTTGATCCTAGACCTCTGAGCCCCTGGCAGGGAACCCCATGTTCTCACCCCCACTGTGCCTGGACAATAGAGTCTATGATGACAGTTCCTTTGCCCCACCATCCAATACAACCCTAAGGTCACATCCACATGGAGCTGATCTATGCAAAGCAAACATTCGCAGGTTGCTGACCACTACCAATCTCCTTTGCCCGAGGTAAGGGGTTTTCTTCTCTGCTTGAATCTGCGAAAAGGGACCAGCCTTTTTCTTCATTATTAAACTTCCCCTGGATCTGTTATTTTAATAAATACTTTCCTCCCCAAACTGTGCCTGGTTTGGAGATTCATCCCAGCAGGATGTGGCTGACTAAGACAGTGCTTTGTTGCTGATGGGGGCATTGTCTCTGGATATTCTCCCCCACCATGGCTCTTACATATAACTTATTTTAAATGTATATACCAGCACAATTTTGACAGTTACAAATCCTGTAAGCCCGAGATGAAGTCATAATCAAGACAAGAATCTCTCTGCCATCACCTAATCATTTCTCTCCATGTTCCTCCAACACTTCTAGAAGCAGAAAGGCTTTAGAAGTACAGTTGTAGAACTCGCCATTTTCTGGAAGTATTAAAACACTTGGGAGAATTAATTTACTAAGAATTAGGAGCAGTGATTATACATTCTAAAAAGCTAGACTTTTGAAACTTTTTCACCATAAGGATAGGCATTAAACATATGTACCCTTTGTAAACAATACATTATATGAACTGAAATATGATGTGGATGAATACATGCTCTATCACTTGCAATATTCTCTTGGGAGGTGGAGCCCAGGGTCTTGTGCATGCTAGATAAGGCTTGTACCACTGAGCCATACCCCTGCCTTTTTATTTCTTATTTGAGATATGGTCGTGCTAAATTGACCAGCCTGGTTTTTAACTTACTCTGTAAGCCTTCGACTTTACAATCCTCTTGTCTCAAACTCCCAAACAGCTTGGATTACAGGTCCACACCACCATACCTGGATTATTAATATGTCCAAACATTATGTTTTAAGGTCTGTTAAAAAGTTTAAAGTACTTAGGGGAGTGACAGGGGAAGGGGAATACACAGAAATAGGAACCATGAGAGGAATACCTTGCATGCCAGGGATGTGTGGGCTCTTGCTAGGGAGTTCTCTGAGGATTTAGAGTCCATTCTTCATGTTCTGGTTCTGAGATGGAGCCAGCGCCTTGGACCCACAGGAGTCTGAGGAGTTCTTCCCCCTTCATTCTTTCCCTCATCTCCCTTTCTTCTCCTTGACCCCTGTGAGTTATGACTTCTTGAGGTCCATTGGCTTTGGGAAAGACTACAATTCTATCCATCTGAACCTACACATCCGGCCTCCTGCCATGACCATGTTCTTATGCTTACCACAGGGGTCTGTGCCTCTCTAGCACATTCCCTGGGTGACTAAGTCCTGGTCATTCCTGTCCCACCTGTCTCTGTGGCTCTGTGATGCCTTTCAGGCTCTTTGGGGATCTGCTGGCCTGTACCTTGACCTCTCTCCAGCCAATGTGCCAGCCTTCTACCTAAACATGAACCTTGGGGAAATTTGTGCTCTCCATTTAGGGGAGGATTCTTGCACTGTTTACCATGGGAGATTCCTGGCATGACATCTAGGCCCTTCTGATTTCTAGTGGCTCTCTTTGACTTTTCTTTGAAATGCTTTATTAGATCAGGGTAGATTTTTGAATCAAGCCAGTTTTCCTTCAAACTCATCTTCACCTTCCAGAAATCCTGAATATATTTATGTATTTCTGCCTTATCTGCTTTGGGGATCACTTCCATTTCTCAGAAAGTAACTTGGTCATTGCTCTGGTGCTGGACCTCAGGATCCACTTCTTATGAAAGTAGATATAAACTGGACATGACAGTTTTTGCCTTTAATCCCAGGATTCAGGAGGCTGAGGTAGGAGGAAGATCAGTCTGGGTTAATGAGTTCCAAGTCAGCCTGGGCTAGAGTGAGATCTGCCTCAAATTTAAAAAAGTAGATATGAGCTCTGAAGGGCATTCGGGAAAAGGGGATTCTTCTTGAGTTTTTGTAGGGAGCTTAAAACATGTTCTCTGGCTTCTAGGACCAATTCTTCCCATGTATGAAATCTCAATACAAGAGACTTCTTTAATCATTTAACTTTTTGTATTACTCCAAAACATCATTATTAAGCTACTTTAACCTAATCAATTCCTCTCTCTCTGCTAGTTCTGCAATGTGACTAGGTTGTTTTGAATGTTTGGCTGGCATTAGACAGATCATTCTGCATACATCCCAGCAACCTTGGCATGTTTTAGGACCTGTGGCCTTGGTGGTGAAGTCATACCATTTCCATCTAGGTCTTTGGGCCACTGAAAAGATGTCTGCACCTTAACAGGAGCTCAAAGTTGAACCCCTTGCCTTAAAAGATAGTGCTTCTCAGAAGCCCTGCCACCTGTGTGGTGCTGAACTCCTGAAGAATGTGTCATCAGGACTTACAGGAACTCCATGCAGCAGGCACAAGTGATCTGAAGCCTCCACACTATCTGTATGGCAGGTGTTAAATTTAAGGCCTCTGTGGTACAAGTGGTATTTAAAGAAGGGTGTCTCTATAAACCCATTTATAAATGATGCTTTGCCTTCATTTTTTTGGCCTGGACATAAGGCAGTGAAGGACTTAGGTGAAGAATTGAGTGCCTGGCATGGATGCCCATGGTCCAAGGGTCTCTGAGCTTAATCTTGAGTGATGTGATGTGTCATTTCAGAGCTGCATGAAGTGAGGGAATTGGGAAAATAAGCACTAATGAGGGATAAGTGGGGAATAGTCCAGGTGGTCTCAGCACAAGGACTTAACTGTGTACTCCTGGGTACTGGCCCTGTCTGAATATGACAAGCTTCCTTAAGTAATGGCCACAATAGTCACAAATACCAAAATTTTGTTGCAAAAACCTTATAAATATTGAGGGAAAGAGGTAGTATGAGAATGCCAGGGTATCCTGCCACTGAAAACATACTTCAGATGCATGTGCCACTTTGTGCATCTCGTTTTACATGGGTATTGGAAAATTGAACCAAGGCCATTAAGCTTTGCAAAAAAAAGTGCCTTTAACCACTAAACCATTGCTCCAGCCCCCAAAGGCCTTTTAAAATTTCCTGAGACTTTGGCAACTTCTTTTAGAGGCTTCCTTTCTCTCAGTTGAGGCATATGATAACTAGTATTGGAAGCTAGCAGCTCCTAGAGGTCCATGGCTCAAACTTTTCTGAGCTGGACACTTGAGGACCATGGGCATCTGGTCTTCAATGGCCTCGATGCTCTACACCCCTGTTTCGGGGGCTCATACTTCTCTAGGTCAGTGTCCAGGAATCTCTTCTATTATAGTGCTTTTTAGATGCAGTTTTGTCCTCTCTACTGGCATCTCTTAAACCTCTCCCTGAACTTAATGACAATTTTATGTCCCTGTATGTAAGAAGGTAACTTTAAAGCGGCAGCTATGTCCCTCAAAAGGTGACCTTTGTTACACTGAGTATCCCTGCTGCCACCCTCTGAAGTGCTGGAAATCCTGAAATCATTATCTTTCCTGGGAGAGCGACTTATCCCCAGGCCCTAGGTTAGGTCACATATTTGGCGAACTAGCTTCTTCAGAGGATATACTTGCCCAGGAGACGGCCATGCATGTCCTCTCAACCACATGGCCACCATCATTGTAATTCGTGGATAGTTATGGGTTTTACAGTAAATAAGTAACCTAGTAATAAGATTACTAGTAGATGTAAAAGGGTTGGGAGGGTCCAGGAGGGTGGAGGAATATACAGAAAACTAAATCCATAATGAATCAAGAACATAGAATCCTTACATTTGGACAGTAAGATCCTAAGGAAGATGAGGTGTTGTCTGGTAAGAAGGGCCCTGAAGAGGGTGGGAGGAAGCCTAACTGTAATATGAGTGGCTCTGGCCTATACCTCCCAGTCCCAGAAATTGGTTACTTCCCATACTGAGCTGTTGATCAGAGAGACCTACAATGTCCCTAAAACAAGACAGGCTTATGTCAAAGTTCTTGATAATGTATCCCTGGCAAAAGATATGACCCTGTTGCTGAAGATACCACAGGTTTCTGTCACAACACAAAGAGATACTGCTGGACCCAGAAAAGAAGCCAGCTTCCAGATGGTTAGCCTGTAGAGTACTGGAAAGTGTTACATGAGCTGCCAGGGGAAATTGGTCAATGATATTCAGAGAAATCAGGGGGCATGTGCTATACAACAGCTGCTGATGGTCTGAGAATGCAGAGGACACTAAGGTAAGGCAAAGACCAGCAACACAAGAAATACTCACCTGTGTAATATTGGCACTTAACCTAGGTGGATAATGAATAGCTCTCTGATTAGCTCAGAGTTCCACTCAGTGTCAAGGAACCCTTAGCTGGAACTGAGATCCAAGGCACATACTTATGCAGACCAAGAACCTGGACTCCAAGGGGGCTCTCTCACTAAGCATGGGCCTACAGAGAGGCTACACACACTACAATCTCTCCAAATTAACAATGTTTTTTTCTATTTAACCTTTACTGACCTCATTCTATGTTGGAGATCCTATCTGTATTTTTCAGAAGGCAGTGAGAACTGTGGGCAACCCAAAAAAACCTGAAGTGATGGCTGACTCCCAGAAAAGAGATGAACCACCCCTAACTCATTATCTAGGGCCCAAATGAAACCATAGAGGAAGGGGTGAGATGAGCAAGAGTGCTGCTTCCACAGCAAGTCAGATAACCTGAGCAAAGGTAATGGAGACAGACACCAAGGATACTCAAAATAGCCCAAGCAGAAACCCAGAGAGTCTTAAGACCTCAACAGTAAAGCAGACTTAAAACTCACCCACCATGGCTCAGGGAATTTTGTGGAAGAGGGGGTGGAAAGATTGTAAGAGCCATGGCATGGGGGGGTATCCAGAGATATTGCCTCCCTCAATAAAAAAAAAAAGCTGGCTACTGCTTGCACAGTTCATAGCCCTCCATCCCATGGAGCATTCCCACAATCCTCAATGGATTTGGGGCAGGAAAGAGGGAAATGGGGGTACCAATACAAGATAATATTTACAAGGTTTTTGTAACAAAATTTTTGGTATTCGTGGTTATTGTGGCCATTACTTAAGGAAGTGTGTATTGGTACCCCCATTATGATTTCAACCAAAGGGCCAATAAGACAGTTTTCCAGGCTACAGATTGCATTTTCAAAGGGGGTGATTATAGAAATGGGATCTATGGGTTATCTGAGAGTAGCGGGTTACAAAATCAGGGGTCTTTCTTTTCGGGAAGCAGTTATACTTCCATGGGATAATTATAAATGAGTGGCTCACAGATGATTCTTGGTCATCTTTGCTACTCATTGTAGTAAATGCGAGAGTTGTCTGATGGATCCTTGGTATAACACAGTTAGAGATCATCTGTTATAGGACATCCATCAGACACTAAGCAGATATTTTATGAATAACTAATGGATATCAAGGTCTCTCACAGTCCAATTTTGACACCTGGGTGGTTCAGCTAGATTATTCCATATGTGTCTAATATTCCCATCAGGGATACTGCTCTGAGGTTGAGTTTGCAGTGCTGATCTGCAGTAAAATAGGGAATCATGGTGGCTAATTTTATTTTTTATGCCTTTTTTAGTCCACTTTTGTATGTCTCAAGCCATTTACTTTATAGTTGAACAATCAATATTTCCATTTTTATTTGTCATTTTGGATATTCTCCCATTGTTTTATCTTTATACCCATATTCTCCTCTTTCATGTCCACTTCCTTGTTCATCCTACCCACTGTAATTGTCACCTGAAACATTAAGGCGTCCCCTCTGCAAGTTTGATTTGGATGATTTAGCATGCATGTCTTATTGCACAAATGTGTCATGGAGTCATTGAACATATAAGAACTGTATGTCCCAGAATTTCACGACTCACTTTGTTTTATGCACCCTTTTTTGTGTTGGTTATAAGCAATCTTTGCTCCCTTCCCCGGTGTACGTGGATATAATTCTCATGCATGCTCATGGCAGAGTGTGAAGTAATCTCCTTGTTGAAATTAAGACCACCTGAAGAAGCAGCGGTGCTTCTCTCTCAAGCATTAATATTTAATTGCATGCTTACCTTTCAATGTGACTTTAAAATTTCAAATCAGAGCTTCCAAGCTTGATCAGATGTATCTTCTGATGGTTCAGTCATTCTTATTCGATTACCAATCTGTTCCCAGCCTGCCTCCCTTCTCCAACACCCTGGCGAATTTTACCTTTAAGACTGCTTGCCAGCTACAGGATGAGCTTTCTTCCAGAAGGACCTAGACAATGGGAGGGACTGATGGGAGACAAGAGGAAGGGATATTTCCTCCTCACTGTCTGATTTCTCCATCTGCTTCATGCCTCCAGCCTCACCAGGAAGGAGGTGTGTGGTATCTGTTCCCAGGGGAAGACTCTCCTTGGGCCTCAGGCTAGGAATGGACACAAGTGAGACCTGTGCTCTGAAGATCAAGTATACTATTTTGGGGCCCCAGGGACTCTGGCTATAACTTGTGTGTGTGGTGGCATGTTCACAGGTGTGTGGGTATACATACATATGTGCACAGGCACATAGACACCAGAAGTGACTTTGGGTATCTTTCTCCATCACTTTCCACTTTATTTACTGAGTCAAAGCCCATCACTTGAAGCCAGAGCTTGCATATTCTGCTAGTCTAGTAGCCAGCTTGCCCACCCGTCTCTGCCTCCTGAGTGCTGGGATTACACATGGGCTGATATTTACATGGGTGCCAGGGACCCACACTCCAGTTCTCGCTGTGCAGCAAGTGCAGCATCTCCCCAGCGCCAGCCTTTTCCTTTCTTGTTTAAATGATATTCTTCCAGGTTTTGAGTGTCTAACATAGTTGACCCATGTGCCATGGCTGCCTCATACCAGTGTCTGTTAAGTGAGATGCAGAACACTGACTTCCACGTTTGAGATTGGCTTCCCTGGACCCATAAATCAATCATGCAGGGTATTAGCAACAACTGTCTCACTGCATGTTCACAGTGAGGAGCTCTTATTGACTGATTTAGGGAATGTGGGCTCTGGGCTTGGACTTCTCCCCAGAAAGGCTAGTCAATTTCTCAACAATGGGAGACTTTCAGTGACATTTTTCCTGAGTATCTTGTAGCCTATGAGCTGGCTTTCCTATTGTATTTTCTCATTGCTGTGATAAAATACTTGGCAAAAGCAACTTGAGGGAGGAAAGCAGTGTTTGTTTTGGCTCACAGGTCAAGGGACTAGTCCATCATGGTGGGGAAAGCAGGAGACAGGAACATGACACACCTTTTCACATTCAGGTGAGATGAGGTGTGTTCAGGTTGATATGGCTATAAAGCATGTCAGTTCAATCCTTAGTCAGGAAGCAGAGAGTGATGAATGCTGGTGCTCAGCTTTCTTTCTCCTTTTTATTCAGTCTTGGACCCCAGTCCATGGGATTGTGTAGTCCACAGTGAAGGTAGGCCTTCTCACCTCAATTAACTTAGTCTAGAAACTTTCTCCTTGTCAAGCCCAGGACTGTGTCTCCTAAGTGATTGTAGATGTTGTCAACTTGACAAGTTGATATTTAAGATTAACCACCATACATATTTTCTGAATCCAGGCCACACGAAGCCTTTTTAGAAGTATTGATGGATTGCTGATGGGAAAGGAGGCCTTGGGAAACAGGACTTGTCACGTCCTAGGAGGCCTGGCGCATGACTGCCATTAATAGGAAGTAGACTTGGCTTTCCTCAAGATTGCTCTTGAGGCTGAGTGTTTTCATGAGGACATAGTCACATTCATAGCTGGGAGGGCTCGAGAGGACTGTAACAGAATGGGTGGGAAGGTTTAGGTTTCGTATCTCATCAGACTGCACACACCTACTTCAGAAGACTTAAAAATGGCACACTCCTTCTAAACACTTGCAATGTTGTATTTAACAAAATGAGTCTATTGTCAAGGTCTTGTTTATTGCCTGGACTTATATTATCCAATAGCACTGCTAGGTGTGGAGTCTAGATTCAGAAATATAAGTTTTTGCTCCTGGCAAGCGCTGGATAGGAAGTGGTGGTTCCAGATTCCAGCAATTATTGAGCTGATGAATGCTATGAAAATTATCAAAACAAATGCATATTTATAAGTTGAAACTGAATTTCATGATTTCATATTTTCACTATAAACACTGTACAAGCTTAATTAGAAATATTTTATGACTAACGGGGTTCTGTGAGTAACACAAGGCCCATGTCCTTCCATCTCCACCCATGGAGTGGACATGGATGCCATGAGTAGACTCTAGCTTGATGGAAGATAGGTTTGTGGAAGGAGCCCCTCTGTTGCAGTCAGCTTTCTAGTTGCTGCACAGAAAGAACCCAAGCAAAGGCGGCTTGTGGAGGAATGGGTTTATTTGGCTTACGGACTCCAGGGGAGACTCCATCCTGGCAGGGAAAACGATGGCATGAGCAGAGGGCTGGACATCACCTCTGCCACAGCACTGCAAACAGCGGCAGGAAGGTGTGCCAAATACTAGCAAGGGGAAGCTGGCTTATAACCCCATAAGCCCGTCCCTAACGACACAGCTTCATCGAGGTTGTAAAACCCAAACTGCCATCAGCTGAGAATCGATCTATCAGAACACATTCATTTGTTTGTGGGGGACACCTGGATCAAACCATGACACCCTCCAAGACAGGCTCTGAGAGTGGGTCTGGGCCCTGTGTAGAGTGACTCCTTGCTGAGGAGCACCTGTGAAGACCAATGAGTTGGCTCTCTGCTGGGTCACATGCTTACCAGGTTAACTAAAGGAAGGTGGGGTTGTTAAAGCAGGTGCTGCTGGAGACCCAGTAAGAAGATGGCATGGGAGTTGGGAAAGTCTCTTCAGTGCGTTCAGAGAAGCATGGGCTCTTAGTTACAAGGCGAATGTAGGAGAAAGGCTCAAGGGTAAATATGCTGATGTGTGAAGGTGTGCTAATCACACAGGTTAGAAGCAATAAAGCCGACTTTTAATGAGTAACTGCTCATTCTCAGATATTTAATGATGACTCACTGAGATGGTGGGCTCTTTACAGCACAATAAATGCAAATACTGATATGCTACCTCAAATGTTTCTTTAATGCCTTTTCTTTGCTCTTCATTATTTAAGTAACAGCTTTTATATTTATTTTGCTACTGTTTTAACCACTTTGAATGTCATTGAACTTTATAGTTTAGTGTCTAACACCTCCAGCATCCATCCTCAGAGCTCTCCATCTTACAAAGTGGAGACACTCCACCCCTTAACCCATTCCTTCCCTCCACATTACCCAGCCCCTGCCACCACTACTTGGCTTTCTGTCTCTGAACCTGGACACTCACTTTGTATTAGAAAAGCGTCTGTCTGCTCGGGTCCTCTGGCCATTCCATGTTACTTGTGTTTTACTCAATAGAAATGTTAGAGGTCCTGTGTGCTTAGGTATCAGCTGCTTACCAGATCTATAGTTTTTATGCATTGGTGGATTTGGCTGGCATTCTTTCTGTCTGATCAGGAAATGATACTGACTGAGGAGGATGGGTCCTTGGGGTGGAGGGTCAGCTCTCTTCCTATTCTAGGCTTTAATTGAGGATGCTAGCTGGCTCTGTCCAAGTTCTCAGATCGAAGTTTCTCGAACCAGACTCAACAGCTGGGTTCTGTTTTCAAAGAAGCTTGTCTCTATACCCAGGGTGTTAGTGCAGGATAGTGGTGGGGTTGGGCTAGAAGAGAGATGGGCCTGGAAAATGGGAGAAGCATCAGTGAATTAGGCTCAGAGTATCTGTTTTCCAGCTTCCTTCAAGGCCATGGTCTTCTCTTCACTCTCCTGCACCTGCCTCCACTCCCCCCAAAACTGCATTCACACCTGTCCCCCATCTATGTGGATATACCAGAGCATCAGAGTTGAGCTTCTGTGGGGTTCCCTGCAACCTCCATCCAGCTTAAAATACTTAGAGTGGTTAGGGTTAGGTTTTTAGCTTCATGGGATCGTTTTGGTTAAGTGATTGTTGCACTTCCTGGGCTACTGGAGGTTTGTTCAGGAAGTTTTTCCCTATTCCTATCTTGTGGAGAGATCCCTCTATTTTTTTCTTCCAGGGTTTTCAGAGTTTCAAGTCTCATGTTGATCCATTTAGAGTTGATTTTTGTGAATGGTGAGAGGAGTGAGTCTAGTTTTATTTTTTTACATGTAATTATCCAATTTGTCCAGCACCATTTGTTGAAGATCCTATCTTTTCTCCAAAGATCAACTAACTATAGTTACTTGAGCTAAAAGCAGGGTCTTTAATCCTGTTTCATTGGTCATATCATGCTGTTTTTATTACTATGGCTTTGTAGTATATCTTAAGATCAGGAATGGTCATAACTCCTGAGGAACTTTTTACTACGGATAGATTTGGCTATCCAAGACCTTTTGCTATTCCAAATAAATTTTGAGATTATATTTTCTATGTCTGTAAAGAATGAAGTTGGGATTTTTATTGCCATTGCATTGAATCTGTATATTGCTTTTGGAAGAATTGCCATTTTTACAATAATAATCCTGCCTACCTAAGAGCATGGAAGATCTTTCCATCTTTTCACATCTTCCTCAATTTCCTACTTGAGTGTTTTTATGTTTTCATTATACAATTCTTTCACATCCTTGGTTAGTGTTATTCAAAGGTATTTGATTTTTTTGAGGTTTATTGAAAATGGGGCAGTCTTGCTGATTTCCTTTTCTGTATGAAAGTCATTTGCATACAGGAAGGCTACTGATTTTTGTGTGTTAATTTTGTATCCTTCCACTTTGCTAAGGAATTTATCATCTTCAGGAAATTACTGGTACTATCTTTTGGGTCTGTTATTTATAGGATCATGTCATCTGCAAAAAGGGAGAGTTTCACTTCTTCCTTTCCAATGATGGGCTCCTGAAGGATATTTAGTGAGTGTACTGTTCTGGGTTTTGGTTGGATTAGGGCAGTATCGCAACCACAGGTGTGTGAGCTGCAGGGGTCATGGGTACACCAGCAGTTCTGGGCTGGCAGCCAGTATGTAAGATGCTTTGAAGGTCAGAGATACTCTCTGGCCATAGACACCACTGTGTCTTGCCACTATGGCCAAAGAGGATCCAGAGTAGTCCTATTTTTTCCTCTTCCCCACTGTATCCCAGGTAGGTGGATTATAGAGATTAACGTGATGTGATGCCCTTCTGTCAGGTGCCAGAGAGCTTTCACTCCCTAGTTAGGTTTGGACCCAGCCACCCTGGGGTGCCAGAAGGCAGGTGTGGGGTGTGTGTGTTTGTGTGTGTGATTTTTAGGGATATAAAAGACTATTTCTTCAGTGATTAATCTGTTTTTGGATTGAACTAGGTTGGCGTGGGATAGTACAGGTTCTGAAATTGTGGAGGTTATAAGTCTTTCTGCTACTCTGGGCTGGTACTCAATGTGTTTGGCTTGGGGCAGTACAGATTTGGCACACAGGCTCCAAACAGTTCACACACCACTCCAATCCAGGATGCTGACCCCTAATACTTTGGCACCCCCAAGCACAGAACCCAGATTCTCTGTTTCCTTCACAGCCTTGCATGCACTCCACGCCCAAATATTCGGGGTTTCTCTCCAGTTCAGGTTTTCCAGGTCTCACAAAAGCTGGTGTCTCTAAAGCCCAATGCCAAATATGCCCCACACTCTCCCAGTCTGGAGGACATAGGCCCCAAAACACTGGTATCCAGAGTGCTTGGGCTCCAGGCTAGCTATTTAACTCACAAAACTTAGCTGTACAGGCTCTGGTCCTGCGGATGCCCCTAGGGCTTAAGTCTCAAACACTCCAAGCTTCTCACCATTCTGGGGCATGCCAACCCTGCACCCACCTTGCCCTTAACTAATTTGGGGAACACAGGCCCGGCACACAGTGATAGCATTAGACTCAAACTTACCAGGCACCTTTCCCACCTGCCCTCAGGCACACGCTACTTTTAATTGGTCTGTAGCAGCCAGGCACAAGAACATTGGAACCCTGGATGCTTAGTCTCTGAACCCGCCACTCAGGTCTTCTTAGCAGACTGGGGTGTGCATGTGCTGGGACCCCTCGAGCTCTTATCCACACAGGTCAAGCTATTCACCAGTCTGGAGTGCACAGGACCCAATTCCACCTTGTCTCTCATTGGTTTCGGGTGCACAGCCCCCAAATTTACTGCCAGCAATGGGCCCACACTCACCCTGTACCTGGCATGCCTTAATCACTCCATCCACAAACACTTAGGTGCCCCTAATGTCCCAGCCCCCCCCCCACATACACACAGTGCCCCTCTCTCTCACCAGCCTTTCTTTAGGGTATTTTGTCTTTGTGAAGTTGGAGTGGATGGTGACTTCTTTCTCTGCTTGTCAATGTGACTCAGGAGACTGGATATGTAGCTCTTCCTTGTCAAACACTAGAGTTGAGGCTAGAGCTGCTTCTCTCCCAAAGCCATGGCTGGAGGAGATTTTCCATTGCAGCTGGAGCTGCCATTTGCACAGTAGCTATTGGCTGAAGGCTGGTTTCCAATGGAGCTGAAGCTCCCTGTCTAAATCTGAGGCCAGTTTCCACAGGATCTGAGGAGAGGTCTTGGGAGAAAGTGCAGGGCCTGCAAAGAAAGTGTGAAATGCCAGGACCAGGGAGAGGTCTGGGGGGAGAACAGGGTGACTGGGTGGAGGGAGCAAAGAACATGCATGCCACCAGGACTGTGAGAAACCAGCTGAGGTGGAACGGGTGAAGCAGAGGCCGCTGGGATACAAGAGAGACCTGGAAGAAGGAGAGATGGAGCAGAGGAGCAGAGGCTGCTGGGACCTGGGAGAGGTCCTGGAAGAAGGAGGGATGGAGCAGAGGAGCAGAGACTGCTGGGACCTGGGAGAGGTCCTGGCAGGAATGAGGGGGTGGATACTTATGAAGAGATAGGTGATAAATTGATAAGGTAGGTCGGTAGGTGGGTAGATGTAAGTGGGTTCTAGACCTAAGGTCCCTATAAATTGTTCACAAGTTGTATAAAACGTCATTGAGAATTGGAATACTTGCGCTTGTATCTTGCAGGAAGCTTACATAAAAGCCTCACACTGATTCCAGATACTTTTTACTCTAAGCCTGATGCCCTTTTCTGTATCTCAGAAATTCTGGCTCAGAAAAAAAAATTGGTTTCAATTTACTTGCCTGACAGTTTAGTCAAATGCAAGAAATCGCCTGAAGATCAATTTTAATTAAGAAAGCCATCTCTGCTCCAAGGGGGAGATTCAATGTGGGTGCACGTGTGGGGATTGGGAATAAGACTTAATTAAAATCCACCATCGCCTTGTCAGCACTGGGTAAATTCATGCACGTTGCCTTATCTTTTAAGCCTCAGTCCCCTAATCTATAATGAGGAGGAGGATAACAGACTATTAATGGTTTTAATGACAACTATAAAAAGCAAAGACCCTTAAATGCAACCTGAGCTAAATTACAAACACCTGATCTAATCTTTCAAATTGCAATTCCTAGAATAATATGTGAAAATGTGAACAGAGAAATAAGACCCATGATTGGGACTTCCAGTAAATATTTGACAGATTTTAGTGATCATTTCAAATGAAGTAGTTGAGGTTCAGTGCATGCTTGTGGTTCTAACCTGACCTCCTCTATGACAACCACCATGCAAGGGCTGTTCACACAATCCTCGGATGACAAATATGATTGGAGAGGTGAGCCATGCAATGAGAATCAAGGTTTCAGAGGTGGAATGTAGCCATTTCCTCTGGGTTGGACTTGACCGCCACTACCCTGAATCAGGACTGTGATCACTACAGGAGACTCTCGCAACATCAGGCATATTGCCATTCCCTTGTGGAAGAATGAGAGTACTCACAAGATCTGAGGGTGAGAGCCTCACAAGCACCCCCCATCTCCCTAAGGTTGCATAAGAAAATCAATATGGACAATGGATGTAGCTTTCCATAACTTTTCAGTGTTCCAGAATTTCCTGAATCATCCACACTGTCATTGGACTGTTCAGTGATATAGCTGCCTTTGTTACCAACAGGATCTCTCAGTCACACATTCTCCAGTAAATGACCCAAATGACATCCTTGGATCACCAAGCTGGACTTGGATAAAGTACGTAGTTTTGTCTGTCCTTGCCTGCCTCTATCAAAAGAAAAGAGATGTCTCTCTGCATCTCCCCAGGGACAGTCGCATGACAAAGAGTCTTCATAGCCAGTAATTCACAGAACAGAGATTAGAACCAAATGAATTTTTCTCCATAATGTAATGAACAACTTAGTGCTGTTCAGCAATAAATGAAGCTATTGGCTTCCTCTTTCCAATGAAGAATGAATATTGTTGATCCCGTAACATACAAAGTTTGCATAAGCAAGCTTTCTTAAGTCTCAGAAGACACTGCATGCTCAATCACACAGCTGGCCTTTCTTCATTACACCCAGCCATCTGAGGAAACCACCCCAGCTCTCTTACCTACCAACCATGTTGCAATTCATGCGCAGAATGAAAGATGCAGGCTTCCTCTTCTCTGGGATCTTAATGCAGGCTGCAGTACTGAGCTTCCATTAAGAGGATGGCTTACATTTTCTTACTGCCAAATACAGGATCAGTATCTTCCCTTCCCCGAAGGAGCTTCCAACTTCAAAATTCAATCCAGTAGGTATTTAAGGAGCTTCTCCTTTGTGAACAAATTCTAAGCTAAGCACTTCAGGGAATTAAAAAGTACATCATGATATGCCACAGTGAATTTTATGTAATTCCCACAATCATCCTTTATGGCAATGTTCAAGGGGATTTATAGCTTATGTATAAAAATGAGGATAATCTGAAGATTAAATATTTGGCTCATGACCATTTTCTTGTGGGCATAACTGGACCCTGAACACAGATCTCACCCTTATCCCTAATTGCATTGTCCAGGCTCCTCTTCAGAGAACACACCAATTGTGTTGCACCATAACCTTATATGGGACTTTGGTTTTATGCGATGGTGTCCTATGTAGCAATTATACCATATGAGATGTATTGAAGCTTTGGAGATAAATGTTCACTACACATGTCCAGAAGAAGAATCTTAGTTATGTGGCTTATGGGAGAAAGGTCCACATTTAGTTATGTGGAATATGATAGGTCCACATTTATACTAAGGTTTTCCAGTTTGGCAAATGTGTACCTGAAGCATGTCCAGTGGAAAATACGATTCTGTCAAATGCTTTCATATGAAATTGCATTCATACAGTAGCTTCATGGCAAGGAAGCCCCGGCCTTTGGGACCACTTCAGGACCACGGACAGCTCCCACACAGCATGTTCTGGTATCTTCACAAGGGGAGTTCAAGATCCTGGCCACAAACTACACAGTAAGTCACAGAGATGACATAGGAAGCTATGAATCAATTTCTGTTGGTCTCCATACAACAGGTGTCTTCATCTCATGCTTTTTCTTGCACAGGGTTAAGATTACACATCTCACCCACCATCTTTATAACTAGTGTTTCTGTATTAATGAGAGAAAAAGAGCAAAGCTAGGGTCAGCTTTCAAGGAAGATAATCACCCCATCAGTTCCTTACAGGAGATATTCAAGAAAGATTCCCTACATAGACTTGGATGCAACCCTTGCAAAATAAACCCAGAACCTTCTCAAATAATAGTCTTTCTCTCCAGATCGTTGTGTGAAAGATATTCTCTTTATTCCCTCTTGATCTACCCTGTCCCCCCTGAGATGGGGAGCAATACAAGATGAACCAGTTGTGAAAGTCATAAGCCAGAAAAATCCTGTAAGTGGTTTAAATGTCATTGAGTGGCTGTAGAGCATGCCCTTTCTCTGCATCTTACCACTGTGTCAGCAGGGTCCCAGCTCAACAAAGGATAAGAAGTAAAAGCTGCACAATGGACTCATGAGGAGGAGTAGACAGGGAAGCTCAGTATGGGGGAGGAGACAGAAATAAAGACCTTAATGGAGCTGGAGTGTCTGGCACTCCTGACAGCTCTGCGGACTCACATACCCCTCAGACTACATCTGTGTGCCTCTGTTCCTGTGGCCTGATGCATGCCCAGCTCTCAGCAGCATTAACAAAATACAAACTAGGCCAAAAAGAAATAAAATCCAGTCAGAGAACACAAAATAAGTATAAAATAGACTCCAGTACTGACAATTACTTTTAAGTATCTCTCTAATAATGCTAATATAACTATGCTATGGTACAGTGTTAATCATAGACTAAAAATTTGTGCCCCCCAAAATGTATTTGTTGTCAAAATAACCCTTGGTGAGGTTATCTTAGATGGAAGAGTATGGTAATTAGCACAAAGAACCTGACCAAAGAACTTGAAGGGAAAGTCCATGGTGTCAGGGGAGAATGTGGCATGCACAGAGGCTGGACATCACCTCCTCACTAACATCCAGTGGACAATAGCAGCAGGAGAGTGTGCCAAATACTTGCAAGTGGAAGCTGGCTATAAACCCCATAAGCCTGCTCCCAGCAACACACCTCCAACAAGGTTCCAATTTCCGAATAGCCATCAGCTGGGGATCAAGGATTCAGAACACATAAGTTCATGGGGGACATCTAAAGCAAACTACCACACAGGGCCTATATTTAAGTTTAAACAAGGTGAACCCCAATTGGCAAGGATAACTGTCCTTATAATAGACATTAAAGTGTAATCTCACTCTACTTTGCCCAGCTATACTCAGAGGAAAGGTCACAAACCAAGAAGAATCCTCACCAGAATCAAATCTAGAACCCTGGTATTGGACTTCCAGCTTTCAGAATTGAGCAAACCATCTTTAATTGTTAAAACTATCCTGTCTATGCTACCTAGCTTTGAGATTCCAAGAAAACTTCTTCAGGGCTTAAGAAAAAGTATTCAAAGTCAGAAACACTACACTCGAATGAAGAATGAAGACAGCTTCTGATCTTCTCTATAGACTCCACACTACTGAGGAGCTCGTCACCTTGATACTGGGCAAGAGAAACTTCCAAACTGAAGTCAAAAGAAAAAAGTGAAAATTAAAACAGACCATGGCATTAAGTAAATGTGGGGTGATTTATATAATTTATGGATTGTTGGATACCTGAAAGAGAAAAAAAAGGATAGAGTAGAACAAAAAAATTGAAAAATGTCTAAAATATTTCAAAAATTAAAGACATCAAAACAGAGATCCAGAAAGCAGAGAGAACATGTAGCAACAAACTGCCTGTGTGGTCCAATGGTGAATGCCAGAGACTCCTGAAAGAAGTCTGGATGAGAAGGCTGGAGGAGAGGATGGTGAGATGGTGAGAGCTTACTGAGAGAGATAAACAAGGGGGATGCTAAGAAAACTTCCAGGAGATACCACAAAGGCAGGAGAAGATCATAAAACATTTAAATGGGTAAAAGAAAAAAAAAACAAACTTTAATCGTTTCAAACCAACCCTCCTGAAAGTAGTTTTACATGCAAAGAAAATGCACATCAACCGTTGCCAGCACATTCCTCTGTAAAAATCAACAGTGCATTGAGCATGGGTGATGTGCACTAGTGCTGTTAAAAAGAAAACTATTTAAAATGTTTCAAGGAGAAACAATGCAGGGAACCCACTCAACTCAAATAAATACAGGAACACCTGGATGAAGTCAATAGCATCTTGCTAATTGATCTAAAAGATGGTTGTTTAATGATAGTGAACCTGCCTGGATTTATAGCACATGGGGGAATGGCTTGAAACAGCAATGCCCCAAGGGACAAAGAGATTAAGAGTTCTCACAATTGGATGGTGGACCTCAAAGATATGTCTGCAGCCTCACACTGAGATGCTCAGAAATTTAAGGTGATCCTCATTAGTTTTGCAAGGGTAATATTTCCCCTTAGGACCAATTTGCATCAAAATTGAGCCTTAGGTGGTGGTCCAGAGGTTGATTCGAACATCATTCCTACAAGATGTAAAGTGAAAGCCAGCAACCAGGTTCAGATAAAGCCAGATCATGACCCCAGGACCAGGAGGCTCTCTGTCCAAACCATTCTCAGAGTTTGGACTTTATTCTCCTTTGTGTTTCAGCTGTTAAATTCCCAGCATGACTACCCTAGAGCCAGTGTGTTACTACGAGGGTTCATCTCTGGTTGTCAACTTGACAGGATTTAGAAGTACCAGGGAAACAAATCTCTGGCAATGTCTGCAAAGAATCTTCTAGATTAGGTTAATTAATATGGGGGACTTATTCTAACTCAGAGCAGCATCATTCCATGTCCTCTGGTCCAAGACTGCATAAAAAAGAGAGAGTGAGCTGAGCACCACTCACCATGCCATGCTTCCTCACTGTGTGCTGAACGCGACCAGCTGCCTCAAGCTCCTGCTGCCATGTCTCCCCTGTCATGGTGAACTGTGACCTTGAACTAAGATGGAATAAGCCCTTCTCAATTTTCTTTGGTCACGGTAATGCCAAGGTTACTAATACAGTTACCCTAATACCAAAGCCAAATGACTAAAGCATTTCAGGTGGATATCCCTGATAAACATAGATGCAAAAAATCCTCCACAAACTTCTAGTGAATCAAATTCAATAGCTCATTAAAAGTCACTCATTGCTGGGTGTGGTAGTGTACACCTTTGATCCCAGCACTTGGGAGGCAGAGATAGGTAGAACCCACTCAGAACTGTGAGTTCAAGGCCACCCTGAAGCTACATAGTGAATTCCAGTTCATCCTGAAAAACAAAACAAAAATAATAAATAAATAAAAGTCACTCACCATATTCAAGTTAATTTATTGTAGAAATGCAAAATATGATTCAAAAAGCAAATCTCTGAATGTGGTTCAACATATTAGCAGAATGAAAGACAAGGTATGGAGTTGTCTCAATAGATGTAGATCAGTTGCTTGACCATTTTACAATTCTCTCATAATATAGAGGAATGGAACTCAACAACTTACCTTGATACCAGAGGGTGGAGACAAAAGTGATAGGAATAGGAATCCACTTCCAAGGTCTTCTCTCTAAAATCTATAACTTGTATCATCCTAAGGGAAACAGTCCCCCAAACTATCAAGATAATCAGAAATGGGACAATTCTGAGAAACTGTCACATTCAAAAGGAGATATCACTATGAGATACAATCTTGGGGCAGTCAGTAAGGTGCTTGCTACATAAGCCAGAGGAGCTGAGTTTAGATCCTCAGCACCCATGTAAAAGCTAGACATGTTCACTGCTGGCCACCAAGTACACACACACCATACATATATGCATGCAAAAATAAAAGTTTAAAAATCTTGTGTCCTGAATGGAATCCTGAAACAGAGAAAAGACATTAGTGGAAAAACAAAACTAATATGAATGGTGTAGACTTTAATGATTCATCAGTGTCCTGATTTCCTATTTAGGTGTGTAGCTCAGTGGTGGATTGCTTGTCTGACAGAAGGCCCTGCGTTTATCTCCATTAACAAAAAGTGTGGCAAACATCTCTGATTTGAATGTGCCTCCCTCAGTCTTTAGATGGCGACACTGAATGACCACTGTGATGCTGTTCAGTGATCTTTAAGAAGTAGCTAAGCTGGTTGGGATCGTCTAACAGAATTATGTTTTTCTGTCCTGCTTAGACCTCACAGCAGCCTTGCCTACAGGATCTAGTAACAAGGTAGGGTCTCTAAAAGAGAGACTGAAGACCTCACTGGATACCAACTCGGCCATTGCTTTGATTTTTTAACTTTCTAGCCTTTCACTGTGAGAAAATAAATTCTATATTTTATAAATATAAAATGTTGATTGTTGTCATAACACAAACTGACAGATATTACTCTGTAAGCTGTATGTATGTAATGGGAAAAATTGGATGGGGGTTTATGGAAGACCCTTGGCACATCTTACAATGACTATTGAATACAAAACTGATCTAGAATTTTAATATTTCCCCTTGCTTTTTTCAAGGCCTTTCACAGCTTGCTCTGAGTGAGGGGAACCTGACTTATGCATTACTCTTTCTTTCCTTCAAGGCCTGTAGAACAGATAACTTCATCCACAGCTCCTTTTTCTGATGCACTCGGTTTGGCTGCGAGCCCCGAGCCAAGTTTTGGAGTGCTTTTTTCTCCAACATGCAGTCTTGTCTCTTTTGAAGCATTACCTCAATTTGACTGTGCCCACTTTACCCAAAACTGAAAGTAGCTATGAGCTTCTAGGCCACTGTTAGGCAATGATGAAAGGGTCCAGAAGCTCAGGCCTCCAGGTCCTTTGTCTCAGGTGTTGATGAGATGAACCACTTGCTGTTTTCTCTGTGATCAGGAGAAGCCTCCCTACATAGGGCTTCATTGAATGTAACCCTTCTCTTTTCCTGACCTGTTCACTCCCCTCTGTCAGTGTGCACACAAATCTCCACTGGGGTTGGGGTATGATGAAAAATGGCGTGTCTGAGAAGTGGCTCAAAGAAAGAGTCAAAGGTTAGGATTCAGAAGCCATAGAACTCCTTGGCTGGTCCTATCAGGGGTGGTAAAAGGAATGGTTTTGCTCCCAACACACAATGGTGATATACCAAAGCTTTCACCAGTGAAGAACTCCATGATAACTGCAAGGATTTGCACTGGTTTGATTTTACCTGTGGTGCATAGAAGATGCAGGGGCACAGTGGCGGCGAGAGTCATGGTGCCAAATGGAGGCATTGGATAGAAAGTTAGCCACATTACGACATGGTATAGAGTTCAGGCTGACGACATCTTAAGAGATCCTTATCTCTTGTAATGCCAGAAGCCCAGACCCAGGACACGATTGTAGGAGGAGTAGGTCTTCAGAGAAGACTGCATTTACAATCTGGGAAAGTTTCTGATGTCAACGTCAAGTTTCTGCTGGGGAAAGAATGGGACATTCACACTTACAATGGGGATCTTTGGGGTATATGTGATATCATTCAGAATCCATGTCCCATAGCCATCAAAAGTGATGAGAATAAGTGACATTGTGAGTTCAGCTATAGCACGACACCAAAGCTCAGGGCATGTTGTAGAAGAGGGGCCAGAAAGAATGTTCAGGCCCAGAGGATGGGGAGGATTGCTATGGAATGCTGCCTTGTGGACCCAGTGTGGCTGTTACCCCCATAAGTTCACAGCATCTGTGCATTCCTGCACCAAGTTGAGTCTGCCAATATGGAGAGGGGAGGGGTTCATGGAACCCCACTTCTCCCAGAGGAGCTGTTGGGATTTAATGATTTCTATGGCAGAGGGAGTCACTCCTCGCACTGGTGTAGCCACTGGTCAAGGGCCCACACTCCCGTGAGTGAGCTCCCACCTATGCCTGTGCAGGCAACCCTAATTTAACTCAACGAGTCACAACAAAACATATGCAAGTAGAAAGAGGGTTAGTTGGGAAGAAGGCATCTAATTGGAGTTGGAGGGATATAAGACAGGGTAATAGAGGGTAAAAATAGTCAAAATACATTACATATGTATGAAATTGTCAAAAATAAATCTATGTCCCTTGGAGAAACTGGAAATTGTTCCACTTACATGTTTGGAAAAAATTGGCTAGCTTCCATTTACAGATAATCTGCAGGAGTTCAACTGAGGCAGACATATTGCAAACACAATACTGGTCTCTCACAATGTACGTCCTGCTTTGATCCCTGGATTTGAAACCAACACACTGCCAAGTCTCCTGGTAGCTGCACTGGGATAATGCTAGCTGCATGAAAGGAAAAGCATAATTATTTATCAAGCTGAGATCTGACCAGCATGCGTGATCGGTAGTTAGGGGAGTAAATCTTCAGGGCACTGGGCCAGTGCCAGGGAAAGAGAAGGCTGAATAACAATGACTATTGACATGAGGCTTCAGACTTTATGTCTTGGCACAGGTTCTGGGAGACTCTGCCTGGGTATCAGATTATGTAAACTCTGGGAGAGAAACAAGATGTCTTGCAAGAGATGAGGCAGCAATGCTAGAACTGTCTGAACTAATGAAGTGATCCAAAGGCTTAGCCAAAAGCACATACAGGAAGAGAACTTCAGTGTGTGACCAGAGAGCCCATCTCTTGAATGTAGTCCCCTAAGGATAACAGAATATGTGATCTGCAATTAAATGCACCTGGAAGCTCTAAGAAATTCAGCAGTGACTCTCATCTCCTGGTGGAGTCTGCTGTGAGGAGATGCTGGCAGAGCTGGTTACTCTAGGTAGTAATAACTATCAGAAATAAGACTGATATAATCTTTCAGCCAAGTCAATGACAATCAGGGACCTTTATTTACCCATGGGACTCCTTGATGATGACTGACCAAAGACTATGACATTCATAAGGGCAAAATAGGCATCCAACACAGCTGATGGATGTGTGTAATGTGGATGCAGTTACGTTCACACAGAAGAGGGCGGGACAACAAGTAGGTCACAGAAAGTCTGTCTCTTAATGTATAGAACTGAGCCAGCTCAGTCTGAGAAGACACTAATTGAAACATGATTCACTTTGCGGACAGAGCCAATGGTTCTATAACATCTGTAGGTAGTGCTCTAAATAAAATCTGAATTAATCACTTGTACTAATGCGTACCGCCCCATCATTTTCTTAAGCAGCTGGGCAGAAAGCAAACTAGTCTAAGGGTTTTATATATAGGCCTGATTTAGCATAATTCTTGGGGCTCCAAAGCTCCCAATAGCATAAGGACTTATGAAACTCAGGTGACAGAGCGCTAACCAATGATAACTCCAATAATTCACTTATCTGCCTGTTTGGTTTCTCTCCAACCCTCACAGGTATAGTCGGAATGGATGGTTAGTGGAGAAGAAAATACTCAATCAACTTCTTTGGGCAATGCAATAGGAGACATCTAGTAGGCCAAGGACACCAGAGCACACATAGTTGACTTCACCTCTAGCTATGATGGTCATTTAATAAGTATCTTTGTGGAAGGACATGAGCTTGCAGTTACATCAGGAGGATTCAAGTGCATGGGCTATTTTGAAAAACAACACTATCAAATGCCACAGTGAAAAATACCTCCAAGGAGAGAGAATGATGACTCCTGCAGAGATGAAATGGGAGGAGGTAGAAGCGTGGATGGATGGTCCAGTCTCCCTTCCTAAGATCCTCGAGGAGGTGGGGCATAGACTGACTGCATGTTTATAATACATGTCCTTCCTTCCTGCTTTGAGGAAAGCAGAGGGAGAATTTGGGTGTATATTGGGAATGAGTCTGAGTGTGCTGGCCCCCTTCCTGGGAGTGATGGGAGCCACCCTGGGTGTGGAAGTGAGGCTCCTGAAGCTTGGCTGGATTCCTCATCCTCTCCATCCTCCCCACTCAGGTCACATCTGTCCTCTGACCCTGTGGTGTGGAGCCTTTTCTAAAGTGCCTGAGTCTGCATGAAAATAATTCTGTCACCAAACGCAGGTGTAGTGCCCTGCTCCCAGAGTCATATTGAACACAATGGCACTTTATTTCCTTGGATTGCCCTGAACACTGAGTTTACTTAGGGACATTTCTATGCATGCTGGAATTCCAACAACTTAGCTTTCTTTATTGTCAGTGAATGCGCATGTGACTTCATTCATTCCTTCACAGTCCTCTTAGCTAGGGCTCCTTTGGCACGATGAAGTAGTTGATGCACTCCCTTAGTCCTTAGAGAAACATTCTCAGCCTAGAGCAGTGGGAGGAGATTTGTGCTGTCTCTAGTCCACTAAGAATTTGGTTGGGCTTCTGAATTAGCATTCTGATCAATCAATTTGCAAAGCTGTTCAGGCTAAGGGAGGTGGGAGGGAAACTGAGGAATACGATCAACAGAATAGTGGAAGCTGTGATTTTTCTCATTTACACTTAGGACTGAGGGATGGGATCTGGTTGCTTCATGGGATTTTTATACAGATCAAAGGAAGTAACTCATGAGCCAGGCGTATGCTTTATAATATCCTCCACACAGCCAACCCATTGTGAGTAGACCAGACATCACAGACTACCACCTAGCTGGTAACAGTCTTGAACTCATCACTAGAAAAGAAGTATTTTGAGCTGTGTTCTAGATAAATGAATTATAACTTTGCATTTAATATGATGATAACAAATGTATTGATTGTGATATTTGACTAATGAAAAGGGTCAAGTCCTGGCTTAAGGGGAGCACTTTTCTAGCAGGCATAAAGATGTGAGAGCACCTTCATTCTCCTTCCCTCACTCCCCCCTTCTTTCCTGGACCCTGAGCTCCCTTGTCTCTTCCCCACCCCCCCACAGCCTCCTTTCCCCTTTGTTTCATGCAATCCTAAGCCCCCACTCTCTTCCTCAGTACTTTTTCCTCCTTTCTAGTTTCACAGCCTATGTGCACATTTATTCTGCATCCATATAAACATTATGTGTTAGAATCCGCTTATGAGAAAGAATACAGGTTTTTTTTTTTTGTCTTTCTGAGTCTGGGTTACTTCACTTAATATACTTTCCAGCTCCATACATCCTGAAACTTCATGATTTCATTTTTCTTGACGGCTGGGTTCCATTGTGTATACCATAAGTTCACTATCTACTCTTCTGTTGATAGACATCTAAGCTGGCTCCACTTCCTTGCAATTGTGAAACATGCAGCAATAAACACGGTTGTGGACAAAGGAGAACCAAGGGCAAATGGGGGCAGGAGAGTGGAAATATTGCAGTTCCAGAGGTCAGCAGGGAGACAGATAACTAACCTTTGTCTGCCTCTCTGCATACTCAAGCCCTTCCAAAGTAGATCGGGTGGTGCCCACTCCCTTTGGGCAAGGCCATCTGCTTTACACAATCTACTGAATTGAATGATAATCTCTTCCAGAAATGCTCTTGCATACATACCCAGGGGAAAATCATATTTGGCCATCCCATAGCTTAGTCATGTTAACACACA
>PVHP010013999.1:0-39923 GCA_004024765.1 Zapus hudsonius | reverse complement strand
ATGCTGTTCCCCTGACAGCTGTCACCCATCTGAAACCTCGCCCATGTCAGGCATTCTCTGTTCCAGCACAGCTCAGTCACGGCACCAACCCAAACGGTTCCTCCTTGTATCACTGTCTCCATTGCCTTCAGCCTCTGGAAGTCAAGCCTGAGACAGTCAAGGGCGGGGAGTTTGTTTGGGATCGATAGGGAGCCAGGCAAGGGCAGGCGATCAACAAAACCTGTCACCAAGCAAGTGAACCTCATGGGAAACCAAGCCCACTGGGGAATTCTGGGAAATGGCATAGGAAACCTTTCACAGTCACAAGCTCAAGGGCGAGGGAGTCACCCTCCAGTCCTGCAGGACACTGCCCGAGGCTCTGTGGTGGCACTCATGTCCCGCAGTGCTGGCCCTGCGATGCAGCGGCCATTCCCAGGTGGGGAGAGGAAAGCACTAGGGTGCACTGGGAAGGCAGGGAGAGAAGCCCAAGGTCACACATCTAGAAACAACGGGAATCAAGGGACCTGGCATATTCCCAGCTCCAGCACAGTCAAAAGGCTCAGCAGAAGAGAACTTCCTGTCTGACAAGATTAAAGAGTGAGGATAGAAGAATCAGGAGTTCAAGACCAGCCTGGGCTACATGAGACCTTGTCTCAGGCAAGCAAGCCAACCAACCAACAACCCTGAATGTGTTAGAGCCACAGAACATCCACCAAGCTCCAAAGTCTGTGTCCTTCCTCCTCTTCTTCCTCCTCTTCTTCCTTCTCAGCACCTGTCTGTCATCCAGCTTCTGAATCAGTTCACACTCTTCTCAGATCCTGCTCACCCTGTCACTTGGCCATTTGAATGCAGGGAAACTGAGGTACACAAGAGAAGACAGTTTCATGAAGCTGAAGCCAGAACTGGAGCTATACCTGCACAGCTTCCCAGAAAATTTAAATAATGCCTGTCCAATCCTTTTATTCTTCCCCATGAAATTCCCCTAACTCGATTAAAGGGGGGAAATCAATCAATTTACATGGTAACAGAAAAGGGCAGGGCTGAGTATGAAATCTTCTCCCAGCCGAGTCAGAGGGCATAGCCTACATGCTTCCAGAGGCCAGCCGAAGGCCCTGGGGATTTGTTTTTCTTTCCCTGACCAGGGAACTCTGATCTCTCACTTAACCTCTGACCTCTTCAATTCAGATAACCAGGGAACTGGCAGCTGGCGCTGGAGTAGCTCTGAATGTCAGAGCCTGAGCTGCTCAGGCCACAGAGGGGGAACAACGGGAGGTCCCCACAGAGCAGAGCCCAGTCTGGATCAGTGGTGTGGCAGGCAGAAGCCAGTCCATGATCCGTAATGTTCCCTCCCACACCAGGTCCCAGTGGGAAGCCCGGCCCCCCTTCCCTCATTACAGCTAATGCCATTTCAAGCCTGCTCAGTGTAGGGTTAGAAATTAAAGCAACATCACGGCCTTGTTCCGCCTCCATTCAAAACCCTCAGGCTGAAAGGTACCTCACCAAAGGCTGTGACCTCCCCTCCCCCTCCCAGCAGGCCCTTTGCCCCAGTGAGGCCTCACTGAAAACAGGCCTGGAGCCCAGATCTTCCTTCCCAGCAGCTACTTGGAGGTGTGTATGAGCCCTTGTTTGAAATTGAATCAGCAGTTGTTATTAAACTATATATTTTCATCCTTGCCAGAGATCCTGGAAGAGAGGCTTCCCTGTTCTATGTTGAAATCTCCAGCACATTCTCAGTGGGAAGAAGGGCTGTGAACCAAGACCTGCTGGGGAACCCCCCCAAACCAGGAATTTTAAGCTCCCCTGCCCTTTGGTCCTGTCTCCCAGATCCCTCAGGTTTCCAGATCTGCTGTCTGACTTGGATGCTCAGGCAGACATTCTCTGGTTCCAGATGGGTGTGGGTGGGCTAATCATTCATTCACTCATTTGTTCATCCCCTTAGGATCAAGTCTTGGTACTACAGGCTGTCACTCCTACTTACACCAACCTTATCAGAGACCTCCTACTGCACTAGGGCTGGATGGGGAGTAACTGGAAGCCCAGCACCTCCTTCAGGGGAGCTCACACTATCAGAACAGGCATTTTCATAGGCAAGCTCCAATCCCAAGGTCAGGGCTGTAGCTCGCATGCACAAGGCCCTTAGTTCATCCCCAGCACTTCGGGTGGGGGAGGGCTGGGTTCTGGGACCCACCTGAACAGATTTGGATGTGACAGGATAGGAAGAGCAGTGTGGGAAGTTGAGGAACCCCAGGGTGACGAGGACAAGAGCAGGGTGCTGGGGATGTGAGAGGCCTCCAATCTAACTCCTAACTCTGACTGAGGTCAGGGAGGCTTTCTACAGACTGAGACCAAACACACAAGTCAGTGTGAGCCAGGCCCAGGTGCTGGCGAGGAGGAAGGGAAGAAGATTCCAGTAGATAGGAACAGCCCAGCCGTTGCAAATGAGAGAGGGGGCTGGGGTGGGGGACAGAGTTGGAAGGTAAGCTGAACAGGGACCAGCTTTATTTTGGGACATGCTTGGGGGTGCAACTCAGGCTGACCATAACCACTATACAGCCCAGGATGGCTTAAAATTTATGATCCCGCTGCCTCACCCCCCCCAAGAGTAGAGTTTGAACTTTGCCCAAGAGCAGCGAGGCACACAGGCAGGGGATGGCCAATCATGCATTAGAGAAAGTTCCTTTGGCTGTGGAGTGGGGCAGGAATCCAGGTGAGAGATGACGGCATCTGGCCCTAGGGATTCATCAGGCCGACCTAGGTAGGGCTGTCTAAGACTACGAGATGACAGAGATTATAGAACCGAATGGCTGTGACCAGGTCTTCGTCCTGGGAGTCAGGAGGGAAAGAAGGAGGCTGGTTATGGTCCAGCTTGGGAGAGGCTGGGAGCATGGGATTAGGATGGGTGTGGATGGGAATGAGGAGGAAGCGAGTGTCAAGGATGACCCCTTGGGCATAGTGATCACAACTTTATTCCTGGTTTAAGAGCAGCACACATGCAGCCATGTACTGGCCACAGCCTTCAGAACATTCTCGCAGGGAGGATCATGGGATTCCATTTGTTCAATTTGAGCTGCTTGGCTATCAGGATAGAGGAAAGTGATTTGTGTTTATAGCACGCTTGTCTATAGATTCATGACAAGGTTTAACTTCTGGATCAGTCCCACACCCTCTCCCTCTCCCTCTCCCTCTCCCTCTCCCTCTCCTCATCATCTTGGTTGTCACCCTCCTCCTGAGGCTAACCCTCTCCTCCCCTAATCCAATCAGCTGCAATGTTGGCTGTGAGTTATTGGAGGGCAAGGCAGAGAAATGCACTTATACTAGCTCAAGTCCAAGAGCAAGCTTTCTGGAAGTTCAGAAAGAACAGAGTGCAGGGAGCATCCCTGCAGACCTCATGCCCTCTCTCTCTCTCTCTCTCTCTCTCTCTCTCTCTCTCTCTCTCTCTCTCTCTCTCTCTCTCTCTCTCTCTCTTCATCTGTTCTGTGGCTCTCACACTTGTCCTTTCTGCCTCACCAGCATCTGTGTTTAGGAGAACACGTGACATTTCTAGGCTGGTATTATGTGGTTTCTTGGTATAAGCCAGCATAAAGAGGCTCAGTCTTTGTCTTGATTCCAAATTCTCAGAGAAGAAGAAGCTGATTGGTCAGTAAGAGAAGCCTCAAAGAAAAGCAAATTTATGGGCTCAAGTATCTTCAAAGTCCAGGATAAGCTTCAGGTGGAGCTGGATCCGGGGGTTTACACTCTGTCACTGCCTACTTTGTTCTCTGTTGTTTTCATTGTCAGGGAGCTCCCAGGTTTACACGTGTTTAGTAATCCTGGTTAGAAAAAATAAAGTGAAAAAAGAAAAAATAAAGTGAGGGGAGGGGGGAGGTGAAGAAAGCCTCTCTCTGAAGTTCCACCAAATGACCAAGGCTGGGGCAGGGATAGAGCTCAGTTGGTAGAGCGCCGACCTAACATGCACAGAGGCCCTGGGTAAACCCAGTGCTGAGGAGGTGGAGGCAGGAGGATCAGAGGTACCAGGTCATCCTTGGCTACACATCATGAGTTCAAGACCAAGAGTCTTCATGCTGTCTCAAAAAAAAAGGGGGGTGGGGGGCTGGAGAGGTGGCTTAGCAGTTAAGATGTTTGCCTACAAAGCAGAAGAACCCGAGTTCAATTCCCCAGTGCCCACGTAAAGCCTGATGCACAAGGTGGCACATGTGTCTGGGGTTCATTTGCAGTGGCTGGCAGCCCTAGCGTGCCCATTCTCTCTCTCTCTCTCTCTCTCTCTCTCTCTCTCTCTCTCTCTCTCTCTCTCTCTCTCTCTCTCTCTCTCTCTCTCTCTCTCTCTCTCTCTCTCTCTCTCTTTCTCTCTCAAATAAATAAATAAATAAATAAAAATTTTAAAACCCACAAAATATACCTCACTTAGCCAAGCAGGGTCATGACCTCCAATTCAGTGAATTGGAATGACGATTGACCAAACCTGATTGGCACATGTGTCTTGGGATCAGAGTGCCTCCAGGTGGGGGGAGGAGTTTTACCAGAGGAAAACCAGGAGAAGAGGATATCAGCAAAGAAGTCCTGAATGTGATCAATACGGCCACCCTTCCATCCCCACCCCCAGCTCCAAATGGAGCAAGCTCCTTATGACAATGGGGGAACCTGCCACAGTGGAGCTGGCCTGCAATCCCAGAGCTTGGGAGGCCAAGGCAGGAGAGGTTCAAGGACACTTTAGGCTACATAATGAGACCTTGGCTCAAAAAATAAATAAAACCAAATGACAAACCAGAAAACCAACTGTCATAGAGCCCTTCAGTCAATTATTTATTTGCAAGCAGAGAGATGAGAGAGAGAGAGAGAGAGAGAGAGAGAGAGAGAGAGAGAGAGAGAGAGAGAGAATGGGCCCGCTAGGGCTTCTAGCCACATTGCATCACTGTGGGTCCCTGAAGTCACCATTATCATCACGAGTCTTCTGCTGGTTAATATCCCCAGACCTCCATCCCTTACTTCCTTTGCCCAGGCCCCTCTGAGCCTGCTGAGGTTTAGCCATTGAAGGGTTAATGCTGAGCTCCTCAGGGGCCTGGGAGAGGGCTCCAGCCCCTTCTGACTGCTTGGTGCTCATGACCTCGGGTTGTCTCCAGTCAGAGCTCTTGAATGTCACCTTGACACTAGCATAGCTTGCCATCAGTTCTCCGCCCACAAGATCCTGTCTCCTTCACCAGCTGCCAGTCAGCCATCCCTGGCCTCATGACTTTCCTTGTTGTCCTCGGTCATGGTTTGATCAGGTGTCCCCAACAAACAAATGAATGTGTTCTGATTGGTCAATCCTTAGCTGATGGCAGTTTGGGTTTTACAACCTCGCTAGAGCTGTGTTGTTGGGGGCAGGCTTATGGGGTTAAAAACCAGCTTCCCCTTGCCAGTATTTGGCACACCTTCCTGCCGCTGTTTCCAGTGCTGTGGCAGAGGTGATGTCCACCTCTCTGCTCATGCCATCGTTTTTCCCTGCCAGGATGGAGTCTCCCTTCGAGTCCGTAAGCCTAATAAACCCATTCCTCCACAAGCTGCTTTGCTTGGGTTCTTTCTGAGCAGCAACAGAGAAAGCTGCCTGCAACACCCTCCTTCCTGGTCCATCAAGTCCTCAGCCTTCCTTCAGAAGATTTGGCTGTGCCCAGGGATCTGGTCCCCAACATGGGCCTCTTTTAGCTAGTTTCCTGCCCTCTCCCACCCAGACCCTTGCTTTAACCAGAGTGCTTCTTGCCTTCCTGCTCTTGTCCAAACCCTTCTCTCCATCTGTGGAAATCCTCCTGTGTGCTGCAGGCTGGCCTGGAGTGAGAGACAGTTCAGGGGAGGGAGGAGCTGTGAGGCTGTGAACTTGGGTCAAGATGTTTTACTTTGGGGATACACAGGGACACTTGACCTCGGCTGGAGAAATTTCCTGAAGGAAGCTACCTGGAGGCTGTGTAGGAGATGCTGGCTTCTAGGACAGGGCACTGGCCTCGAGGGAGCCTGCAGCCATGCGCTCTCTGTCTGAGCGCTGGCCCCACTTGCTGAGTGATTTCTAGGCACTAAACACTTTCTACACTTCATCTCAGCCCCTCCCACTGCCACGCTGTGAGGGGATTTGTGCCGAAACTGTGGCTCAGAGAGGAGCCATGCTGCTAGCTCACAAGCAGCAGGGCTGGCAACCAGCCCAGGTCTCCTCACTACTCTGTTCATCACTGAATTCCCTCCTCTATTGTGGCAAGCACAGCATCTTTTGCAGTGAGCCAAGGGCTAGGAGGCTCAATCTGTCATTCTCACAGGGGCCAAGAGGGGATAATCCTGGACTGTGGGATCAGGGAAGAGGTTGTGGGCCCTGCTCCTGGCCACCTCAGGCTATGTAACCCAGCTAAGCCAGTGCTGTGCCCTCTCTCCCTTATCTCAGTTCCTCTGCATAAGGTGGAGATAGGAATATCTAGAGGCATTAAATGGGACAAGGGAAAGTCCAGATATCAATGTGAGCCTCTGCTCTGCTGGGAACATTTGAGAAGATAAGCAGACAAACCCAAACTCGGTCCCGTGGGCATCGTTCCTTCCTTCTCAGAGGAAGGAGTTTAGCTGCAGACTTCTCTCCCTTTGGTCAGACCATCTGGGTTGGCCGATCCACTGTGTGACTTGGGTGGGTCCTTTAATTTCTCTGAACCTTGGTTTCCCTGGCTTCAACATAGCGATAATCATAGGAGGCTCTGCAAGCCCTCATAAGCACCTGCTGTTTGCCAGGCCTGGTATTAGAAGCTGAAATATACGTGGACAAGTCCCACACACCTGGGGAGTTGAGGATATTCCAGTGGGCAGTCCAGACAATGCCCATGTGTGCTCTCACGGTCAGATTTCCAAACCCTGGAAAGAAAATAAACCCTGAGGTAGGGAGGGAGGAGGGGACTGTAGGTGACAAGGTGCTCAGGAAGGCTATCTGAGGAGGTAACTGGAATCTGATACCCAGTGAGGAAGTGGAGGAGCTTTGCAGCTCACTGGAAATGCTGGCCCAGAAGCCCTGGGGCACCGTGGCGAAACTGGTGCATTTTAGGTACAGAAAGATCCAGTGGGGCTAGAGCATCTGCCCAGAGAGCAAGAAGAGAATGGAAGGAATGTGGGCAAGGTTGAAGGAGATCTGACTTTGGAGGGGCACACCCCAAGGAAGCTGGCTCACTCCAGAAAATGGGGAGCTCCCGGAAGCTGCTGCTTCTACACAGGTATATACGGTAATCCTTTCCCAGCAGCAGCCAGGATATGAATTGATTGTCAGAAGCTGTTTAAGGGCCCGTGATTGAGGAGATGATCTGAGATAAGCTACTCCAGTGGAAAAAAGGCCAACAGCTGCCTGCCTCCACGTCAGTGCTTTTCTGAGGGGCTCTCCCCCTCCCCATCCCGAGCCCCACCCAGGAGGAAAGAGCTCCCCCACACTCTGGGGGTGGGAGAACCACTTATTGAGAACTGAACCCGAGGGCGAGGGCTGACTATGTCAGTTTCCTGGTCTTCGTGGGTGGGGTCTCAACTATGAATAAGATTTCATGGAAATCTTGGCGTTGGAGGAGAAAGGGATTGTGGTCCCGTCCCAAATTGAAGCATGGGAAAGCCTTCTTCTATAGAACTTTAGACAAAATCAGTTCTTTGTTTTTTTTGGGGGGGGAGTGGGGTTGAGGTAGGGTCTCACTTTAGCCCAGGCTGACCTGGAATTCACTATGTAGTCTCAGGGTGGCCTCGAACTCTGCGATCCTCCCACCTCTGCCTCCTGAGTGCTGGGACTAAAGGCATGAGCTACCAACCGGGCTTAGGTACAATCAACTCTTTATATCAAGATTCTCATTCATCCATTCACCCACCCATCCATCTATTTATTCATTTGCTCACTCATTCATTCAAAAGCAAAATGCCCAAGACCTTGAGCTCTATCAGCTGGACAGATGACTCCGACCACTCCTAGCTGTTTGACCTCAGGCAATTGACCATCCATTTTGAGCCTCTGGGCTCTAACATCTGCCACTGGCAACCATTGAGGATTACTAAAATAATGCTTAGTGGAGACTGAGCTCAATGCCTGGCAAGTACCCATGAGCATTTGCCCTATGTGCCAGGAGGAGAAGTCATATTGATCAGACAGAGCCCCAAAAGGACATAAGTAACCACATCTCAGAGGAGCCTCAGGTTTCTTCCCAAGAAAAGGATGAGGAGGACTGGTGGGGGGGCTTGTGAACAGCATTTGCGCTACACCCTAAAGAGCTGGGTAAGGAGCAGTGCAGATGGGGCGTGTCCTTAGAACCTTGCTATGCGAAGTGTGTGTGCTTGGTAGAGCAGCGGCTCCCTTGGCCATCTGAAAGCTTGTTCAAATGCAGGTTCTCAGGCCCACCCTGAACCTCCGAATCAGGAAGTTCATGGGCAAACCAAAGTTCCAGGAGCTCAGAGTAGACGATCTCTGATCTCTTTGTCTGCAAAGGAGGCAGGACAGGTGACTTTCTTCTTTGTCTGGATCAACAACAAGGGCCTAAAGGTGAACCTGCCCTGGGACCCGAGTGGGGACATTCCAGAACCAGAAGCCTCAGATGCCTGTGAATCACAGGGTGAGAGACTAACCAGGGTTCGAGCACACCAGGGTATCAGGCACCTAGAGGGGGGAGCCACAGGGCTAAGAGCTGCTGAAGCCACCATGGAGTCTGTTGGCTCAGAGTCTGGGGTGTCATCTTGCCCTCATGTGCTCAACTAATTCATTCAGCAAATATATGTTGGGCACTTTTTGCATATACTTGTGTGTATGCATGTTTGTACCTATGTGAGCACACAAGTGTACCAAGGCCAAAGGTAGACATTAGTGTCTTTGTCGATCGCTCATCACCTTTTTGTTTTCTTTCCAGGTAGGATCTCACTCTAGACCAGATTTACCTGGAACTCATTCTGTAATCCCAAACTGGTGTTGAACTCACAGTGCTGGGATTAAAGGCATCCACCCCTGGCTCCCACCATATTTTTTGTTTGTTTGTTGGTTTTTCAAGGTAGGGTGTTGCTCTGGCCCAGAACGACCTGGAAGTCACTATGTAGTCTCAGGGTGGCCTTGGACTCATGGCAGTCCTCCTACCTCTGCCTCCCCAATGCTGGGATTAAAGGAGTGCGCCACCACACCTGTCTTTCCCACCAAATTTTGTGACAATTTCTCACTGAACCTGGAGTTTGCAGATCTGGCTAAACAAGCCAGCCAGGAAGCCCCAGGGATCCTCCTTGTCTCTGCCTCCCCAGCACAGGGATCACAGGCCTGTGTTGCCACATCCAGCTTTTCCATGGGGACTGAGGACCCAAACCCAGGTCCTCATGCTGTTTGGCAAGTACTTTCCTATCTCAGCCACCTCCCTAGTTGCCTGCACTGGACACTTTCTTTAGGGACCAGATACAGTGTCAGGTGCTCCAGCGATGCTCCTCACACAAGCAGCTTGCCTTCTTGGTCCTCAGCCCTCCACGGGTCCAGCCACGGATGGTCACTAGAGTTGTACCCAAAGTGGCTTCTGCTGTAGTTCTTTCCTCATCACTCCTTTCCCTTTCTCCTGGCATCTCCTTCCTTTCCTGCTCTCCACTGTGCCCCCCCCCCCATGGCATGGGCAATCCCTAGACCTTCCCAGGACAAGCCAGGAAATGAAGAGTTAGGAAAATGATTTATCAGAAAGTGGGGACTGGGGGACTGGGGGAGAATGAGACAAAGAGAGAGGGTCGCTTTGCTCCCCTTGCAGGGAGTGCTGGAACTCAGTGCTCTAGTAAAAGCAGCTCCCATGGGAGCCTGGACTTTTGGGCATTTCCCACTGGCTCCCTCAGTCACAGGAGAGCCCCTGAGAGAGACTTGGGGACAAAGGAGTCCAGGAGATGAGGGTGGAAGGTTAACAGAGTCCACTCCACTATCCAGATAATCACAGGCCGGGCTGAGCCTTGGCTCCAAAGACGTCATCACAGTCATAGGTTTGGACAGACACCTTGGTGCCCAGCACTGCCCTGCTGACTGACCACAGGGCATCTCATTTAATCCACGGGGCAACTTGGTTTCTTCCCTCTTTCCCAACCCCCACCCAGCTCACACGCTAGCTATCTTTGCTCTTTCCAATTACAAGTCAGTTACTAACATGCAGGATGCTGAGAGAAGCCATGATGAGTGAGCAATCTGGATTGGCAACCTGACGGGAGTTAGAATCACCATGGAAACCAACCTCCAGGCACACTGATGAGGTAGTTGCTAGATTAGGCTAATGACGATGGGAAGGTCCACCCTAACTATGGGCAGCATGATCTCATGGGTAGCGTCCGTCCCAGACTGAATGACAAGGAGAGAGGAGCTGAGTACCCGCATTCATTACACACTGCTTCTTCAGTGTCCTCAGTGTGACCAGCCGTCCCATGCTCCTGCTGCCCTGCCTCCCCCACCATGATGGACTGTATCCCCTCAAACTGTGAGCCAAAATCACTCCTTCCTTCCATACGTTGTTTTCGTCAGGTGTTTGTCACAGTCATGAGGAAAGGAACTGATGTAGAAGCTCTGACAGCAGAAAGGAAAAGGTCCTCAGGCAAGCAAGAGTGACGCCATGATTCTAACCAGCACTGGCAATAAGACAAAATGCCATGGACTGAATTCTAGGGTGATTTAAGGCATTTTCAAGGGTGTTTTGGACTATGTGAGCTCCAGCTGACTTTAGAATCTAACCCTGAGATTAAAAGTAAGTCTGGCTGGTTGTGATGGTGAACTCCTGTCATCCCGGGAGGCAGAGGAAGGAGGATCACTATGAATTCAAGGCCAGCCTGGGACTACAGAGTGAGTTCCAGGTCAGCCTGGGCTAGCGTGAGATCCTAACTGTGGGGGGGGGGGTAAGTCTATAGCTGGGTGTGATGGTGTGATTTAGCTGTCCCCCATAAACTTGTGTTCTGAATGCTTGATCCCCAGCTGATGGCAGTTTTGGAATTGAAACCTTGTTGGAGGTGTGTTGTTGGGGGTGGACTTATGGGTGTTCTAGCCAGCTTCCCCTTGCCAAGGTTTGGCACACTCTCCTGTTGCTGTTGTCCACCTGATGTTGGCCAGGAGGTGATGTCCACCCTCTGCTCATGCCATCATTTTCCCTGCCATCATGGAGTTTCCCCTCAAGTCTGTCAGCTAAAATAAACCCTTTCCTCCTACAAGCTGGTTTTGGTTGGGTTCTTTCTGCCAGCAACGAGAAGGCTGACGACAACACAGGACCAGTGTTTCTACACAAACGTAAGAGAACACTGGTCCAGAGAGGGAGTGTAACCTGTTCAAGGTCACACAGCTAATCTGGGGAGGCAGCGGAGTATGATCCAGGCTATGTGGGTATCTATGCTCCTGTCTGCAGAGCCACACTGGGCCTGAAGGAGAAGGAACTTGGGAATTGTCTGGAAACCCTGAGAGGCCTGCTTGCTGGGAAGGAAGACAGCTGCAGCAGGCCTCGGCTCTGCCCCTCCCTGACTCCTCAGAGAGCAGCTCCTCATCCATCTTTTACCGAGTCTCATGTGGTCCCCGTTGGCAGTGGCTGTCTAATGCTGCCCTGAAGGAGGCTTAGGGTGCTGCCAGCCCAGTGTTTAATGCATGCAAAGCTTTTCCCAAAGAAGTCTCTTAAAGAGATCACCCAGGACAGCATGGCCCCCCTGCCCCTAGCTCAGGGAGTCTTTGCAGCTGGCCTGGAGCTCAGCAAATTAAGTAAGCAGGCTGAAGCTAAAGTGAGCTTTCATGTGAGCAAGTCCCAGAATCCCAGCAGAGAGGCTCCATGCAGGGGTTCCTTCTGTGCCCAGCCTCTCCCCCAGGTGACGGTGCTGGCTCCTGGGATGGACCAGGCAAGTCCCTGTCACGTTCTGGAGGAATGCCCCCTTCCACCAGGACCCCCCAGCTTGTCAAGTGCTTGTTTCTGATGTGGACTACCCTGAAGGGCAACTCAGGTACCCTTTCACTCCTACTGTACTTGGGGGGAGCACATAAAGTGTGGGTGGTCCTGGGAAGGAGCTCTCTGGTTTCCTTTCTTTTTCCTCTTTGGTTTGAATAGGAACTCTTCTTCTGGGAGATTGTGATTGTGAGGCGGTGTCTAGCTGGTGGAAGTCGGTCACTAGGGTGGGCTTGGAGACTCTAGGTCCTGCCTTATTCTTTCTTTCCTGGTCTCCAGTGAGGTGAACAGCCCCCCACCTCACATGCCTCCTGCCACAAACAGAGCTACTCCTCATGCCTTCCCCCAACATGATGACCTGAAACTGTGAGCCAAAATAAACCTTTCCGCTTCTAAATTCATTCTGTCTGGTATTCTGGTTACAGCAACACAAAAGAAACTAATACAGTTTCCTGGCCTGCTTTTGAACTGCCTCCCTTCCTCATGGATGGAAGAAAAGAGACGGAATGAGAGTTCAGAAGAAGGGGTGAGAACAAAATTCAGGGTGGGAGAGGGGAAAGGAGCAAGGAAGGACTCAGCATGGTGGCACTGGAGCCACCTCAGCATTGGAAGATGGGAGAAGGGGAGCCATTGAGCACTTGGGTGACCTCTCACTTTCACTAAAGCGCCTCAGACAACAGAATGATGACAGGCCAGAGGCAACTGACAGCCTAATCTAACCTTGCAGCTGGATTCCCAAGTCCTCTGGTATTTTTTAAAATAAGAAACAATAAAAAGTCCTTCCCACACTGAGTACCTCACACACAGGTCAGCAAACTACAGTTGGTGAGGCAAATCCCACCCATCATCGGCCTTTGTTAATAAAGTTTTATTGGGACACAGCCACACTCATTGCTGGGCTGCCCTCACACTGTGATGGCAGAGCTGCTTAGTTGTAGCAGAGACTGTGTGGTCTGCAGAAGCTAAAATATTTCCTAGCTGGCTATTTACAGAAAAAGTTTGCCAACCCATGGGTGTTATTTCTGGTCTCCCAAGCCTTCAGAGTTCTGAAATTGCTTATCAATTCTTCAGCACTTCTTTTGAATCTGCTCATCAAGTATTTATGGAAGCCTACTATATTAGAATTTTCTCTTTTGGTTTCAAGGGCTAGAACAACTCAGCTCAAGCGGGCTTAAGTTAAAACGGGAGGAGATAGTTATTGTCTCGTGTAACTGAGAAGTCCAAGGACTGAGGAATGGCCAGCATGGCTGAATCCCCAAGCTCACAGCACAGTGGTGTGACAGTTTGGTGGCCCACACCTGTAGTTCCAGAACTTGAAAGGCAAAGGCAGGGAGATCTTTTTTTTTTATAATATTTTATTTATTCATTTTCAAGCAGAGAGAAAGAGAGAGAGAGAGAGAGAGAGAGAGAGAGAGAGAGAGAGGATACTGGGGAATTGAACATGGGGCCTTAAGCACTGGAGGCAAGTGATTTAACCGCTGAGCCATCTCTGCAGCCCAGGCAGGGAGATCTTAAGTTTAAGGCCAGCCTGGGCTGCAGAGTGAGATGCTAATCTCAAAGCAAACACTCAACGGGCATCTGACCAACTGGATGAGGCAAAGATGACAAGATCTCAAGTTCACGGTCAGAGCACAGGAGACTATCGCTCCTGTCGCTCCTGCTGCTCGAGACTTGCTTTCTTGCTTTGTGGTAGCTCATCGAGCTTCCCTGTTGGAGAGGACCATGTGACTAGCCTCAGTGGGCAGCACTGGCCAGTAGCCAGAAACCAAAGAACTGGGTCCTGCCCATGATCTGGTGTGCATCCATGGAGTTCAGAGCTGTGCATGGTGCCTTAAATGCGATACAGAGAATCAGAGAAGCAGAGAGCCCAGCTGGACTGGGCACAGGCTCCTGATCCACTGAAACTACGCAGGCAAGTGAGGGGTGACTTGTGACTCAGCAACAGATCACTATATACCCTCACCTTGGTGAGAGGCTGGGAAAAAAGGTTTAGCTCAGCACACTTTGTCATCACCATGCAAGCTGGGTTGTCTATAAAAAGATACTGTGAGGAAATTACAATTGTCTCCCAGAAGCTGTGTAGCAAGGAGGAGCAGGTACCAGGGGTCAAAGTTGGGTGCCCAGTTCCTGAAGTAGCAATAGCCTTATTTCTTTTAGAATTCAATGGTAATGTCTTACCCATCTGAGCCGGCCTCGTCCTTGGTGAGAGCTAGGACAGGAGGTCAAATCAGTATCCCAAGGTCAAGCAGGGACAATGGCAGCTGCAATCCAAAAACCACCAGCAAGTTCAAAGTCTCACATGTCTTCTCCTTCCACCCTTTGGTTTTATTTCTTGTAGGATCTGGTGCCATAAGGAAACTGAACCTCTTTCCTGGAATTAGATGTTTGTGATTGCAGATGCACAAATAAAACACATCCTTTAAAGTCTACATAAAATGGATAGAGATCCGGGTCGCTTTATAAATGTTTCAAACATCAACAGTACACATGGGGTGGAGGAGTCATCTCCAGGTGAACTTTACCATTAAAAATCCAGTCAGCTCAGCCCTCGGTCTTCACTAGGGGTGACTGGAAAAAAATCTAAACTGAAGGGAGGCTGATGGATGAGCCCTGTAGTCATAGCAACAGACGCCTAGCTCCTGAGAGCAGGTCCGAGGGTCTATCACCTAACAGTCAACTTTTTTTTCAGGTGAAAAAAAAAGGGGGGGACACCAAGGCTTTCAAAAAATTAGATGCTAAGACCCAAAGCAAAGAAGAGATGGCTGGCCAGGGGGAGAAGAGGGGAGCTGCAAGGCTTTCTCAGAGGAGCATGATGGATGTGTTTGTGAAAGGGCCAGCGCGTCATCTCCCAGGCTGGCTGCTGCAGGAAGAAAGTCACAGGACAAAAGAATAGACACCGTGAATGCAGGGCTGGGGCCTGCCAGGCTGGTGGAGGGAAGGCTACCTTCAGGGGAAGCATGCACGGGGGGGAAAGGCAAAATGAAGGCCTGAGCCAGGGTCAGGGCCCCTGGTGGACTCCCCTGATTCTGAGGCAGTCCCTCCAACTCTGGAAAACCTTTTCCTGGTGAGAAAGGAAGACAAAGACCCTTGTCCCCCAAATTCCAGGAGAAATACTTCTTAGCATTCAAGAATGGCCTCCCACTGGTACAGGATTGCAGATTAACAGTTGTTAGAGCCTCTGGCCATGGCAGGAAGGATCTTGCCCCAACCTCCTGCTTCAAAGGGTGCTTCTCTGGAGTTCCAGAAGGCCATGCGAAGGAGCACACTGACATGGGCCATCCATTCTACCCCTTTTTGACTCTACCCTGAATGTCTTGGGGGTCTCTGATCCCCTATTCTTGTGACTCCTATCCCATTTCCAAGATGTGTGGAGGTCTCTTGCCCGCTGAAGTCTGAGACGATAGGTATGGTAATCAGGAAGGCAGGGGTGGAAAGGGACTGAGGAGTGACAGAAAGGGAGAGGGCAGGGCACTCCTCATGACACCAGATTCCATATGGTACACCAAGAAGCTGAGGACCTGAAAGCCAGTGCTGGTTACCATGGGCCCTTAGGAAGGTGTGCTGATCAAGGTTGGAGAGTGGAATGTCATTTGCATACCATTTCCTTAGTGGTACAGACGGATGCCGAGAGCTTTTAAACACTAGATACTGCTCGTGCAGGCCTGCACCAGCACACTTGCTGCAGACTAGAATCTAAGGGCTCAGCCTGAGCGTGACCTGTGTTCCCCTCTGCTCAGCTTCCAGCATCCTGGCAGGAGGAGGAAAGGCAAGTGGAGGTGTCAAGCTTTTTCCTGCTGTGAAGTCAGACACTAGAGGATATTTTCACAAACTATAAAAAGCAAAACCTCCCAGGATCCTTTGCTGGGGTGCAACAAGGCTGCTTCTTCACAGTCACCCTTCCCTGACACATGACGGCTGAAGAGAGTCATTATTCTGCTTGTGACAAGTGTCCTCTCTTTAGCTGGGAGCCCAGACTCCTGCAAAGGAGCCCCTCACCCACTCCCAATTCATGGAATGGGCCCACACAGCTGAAGCCAGAAGCTGTCTCTTGTCTCAGCAAGAAAAATCAATAACGATTGGGCTCTGGGCCAGCCTCACGCCACGCTGGGGAAGCCAGTCTGATTTGCCATCTTCCCAGTTGAAGCCAGAGTGCTGGGGCCTCCAGACAGAGAGTGGCTCCAGCCCTCTTCCTGGACGATCACGCTGTGGCTGGATGTACAACCTCAAGGATCCACTCTGCTGCAGGTGCCCCAGGCAGACATCCTCAGGCCAACTGAGAGCTGGCATAATGGTGACCATCTGAGGTCAATCTGGGAGTGCCTAGTCAATTCATGGGATGTGCTCAGGAAATCTATTTGCACATGGGCTCACAGAGCCTCCTGGGAGCACCACCCTCAGGAAAAACGAAGCCTTACATGCTGGCCTAATAACAAGCCTTGGTTGTTAGTGAGGGGCTGTTCCATGAGCACTGTCCTGAGATTTTTGATTCCAGCCAGGCAGCCTGTTGCAGTTGGCTTCTTATTGCTTTCAGAAAGTACCAGACCTAAAACAGCTTATGGGAGGAAAGGGTAATTTTGGCTTACAGACTTAAGGGGGAGCTCCATCATGGCAGGGAAAATGATGTATGAGCAGAGGCTGGATGCTCCTCTTGGCCAACATCAGGCGGACAACAGCTGCAGAAGAATGTGCCGAAGACTGGCAAGGGGAAGCTGGCTACAACACCCATAAGCCTGCCCCCAACAATACACTGCAGGAGGCTCCAGTGACCAAACTGTCACCAGCTGGGGACCTAGCATTCAGAACACACAAGTTTATGGGGAACACCTGAATCAAACCACCGCAACGCCCATTAACTAAGCTGAGAGGGAGGGGGGTAAAAGATGAGGGGAAAAAAATCAACCACGAGGTAGTGTAGCATTTCAGGGCCTTTCTAAGGAAGAGTTATTCTTCTTTACCATCCCCACTCCCTCAGGAAGATGAAAATTATGCAGTTTTTCCTGCAATGTCTACTACTGTACCCTTATAAAACACAGTGTCTCCGTCAACTCTGTCCTAGGATGGCTGAGGACATCCAGGAACAAAGGGTGTCCTCAGACGTTCAAACCAACATTGAACCTTGGCTGCTCAACCACGGTGTTTGGTTTTTCACCGATGAGCCTGTTCCAATCTGGTTCGTTCCAGAGAGTCGTCATGCATTAAAAGATCAGGTCAGGGCTGGAGAAATGGCTAAGTGGTTAAGTGTGCTTCTTGTGCCAGCATGAGGGCCAAGGACTGCCCGGGTTTGAATCCACAGGAAAAAGCTGGGGATGGCCACGTGTGCGTGGAACTCCAATTCCCCAGGGGAGAGACCCGAGAATTGTCAGAGCTCTGCCAGCTCTAGACTCAGTAGAGACTTCAGCTCAAAACAAGACCAGGCAGAAGTGTGCGGGAGCAGGACCCCCGACATTCACTCTGGTCATGGCAGGTGAGTGACGCCCCCCTGCAGGCAGGCGAATGGCGTGTCACACCATGCACACTATACACACACACATACCACATTACACACATGCACCACAATACACACACACACCACATTACACACACATACATTACACACATACCACATTGCACACACACCACATTACACACACACACCACATTGCACACACACCACATTACACACATATGAAAAAAAAAACCAAAGATAAAAAGAGTTAGCTCAGTGGGTTACTGCTGGCAAGATGAGGACGTGAACCTGATTTCTGGAAGCACATAAACGAGCTGAGTGTGGTAGCACACGCACGCTCTCCTAGTGGATTCTAAGCACGCCTGTGTTGAGCAGCCGAAGACAAGTGGATCCCTGGGCCTTGCTGACCAGCCAGTCTAGGCTACTTGGTGAATATCAGCTCACCGAGAGACTGTGTCTCGGAAGAGGTGGGTGTCGGGTGGCCTGAGGGTGTGGCTCTGTCGTTAGAGTATGAGAATTAGGATTTGGGAACCTGGCACCCAAGTAAATGCTAGGTGGGCAAGGTGGCAACTGGTAATCCCAGCAGTCAGAAGGCAGAGACAGAAATGCCCCAGGGCAAGCTGGCTAGCTAGACTAGCCAAATCGTAGTCTCTGGGTTCATGTAAGAGGCCCTGCCTCAATAAAGAATAAAGAGTGACCGAGGCATATGCATGCCCACACACATACACACACACATGAGGTGGACAGTACCTGTGGAACAGCACATGAGATTGTCCTCTGGCCTCATGCATGCACCCCCCCACCACGCATGAACACGCACACACGGGATTCCTTCCATGTAAAAGAAAAGAAGAAATCAGCTCTGGGTGTGAGCAGAGCTGGAGGAAGTGACGTGCACAGAGCTCTCTAGTTCTGCTGTACAGGTGGGAGAAAGCCATGCCCACCTGGAACCTGGAAGGTGGGCATATTTGGAAACAGAATCTTTGCAGATGCAAATGGTTGACATGAGGTGATGATGGATTGGACAGGCCCTAAATGTAATGGCTGGTGTCCTTGCAAGAAGAGGAGACACCCAGAAGGAGAGGCCTTGGGAGGAGGGCAGAGATCTGAGCAATGCAGCTACATGCTACAGAAGGCCCTGGACACAGAAGGCCCTGGACGCAGAAGGCCCTGGACGCAGAAGACCATGGACACAGTAGGCCCTGGACACAGAAGGCCCTGGATGCAGAAGGCCATGGATGCAGAAGGCCCTGGACGCAGAAGGTCAAGGCCACACCAGTCCAGAGGAGGAGGCAAGGAGGGTTCCCTCTTAAATCCCTCATGGAGAGCAGGGCCCTGTCCATCTGTTGATTTCAGACTTCCACCTCCAGGCCAGTGAGACAACATGATACTGTAGCTTTATGTACCACAGGGCCTGGTAATTTGTTATGGCAGCTTAGGAAGTTAATACACACAGTTACCAAAAAAAAAAAAAAAAAAAAGTTGGGGTGCTTCTTCATTTAGTCCAGATTAGCTACTACAGTTGTCTGTATAGAACCATCCTTAGTCACTGAAGCGTGTGGCTTCGTTTTCCAATAGGCCATGTTTACTGTGCACCTTTCTTTCAGGCAGGAACCCAGCCGTCATTCTCAGATTGGAAGTCAGCCATCACTTTTTTGGCTGAACAATGTAATTTGTTCATATGAGCCACGCTCAGTTCTTCATAGGAAAGAGTTCTTCCTTGGTATGTAAGGTCTACAGGTAAGCAACACCCCTATGACAGAACTCAAAGAGACAGCCCTGACCTTTCACTAGAAGACAAACAGGAACAGGGAGTGTGTGTTGTGCACACGTGTATGGAAGACACAGGTTGGCATGAGGTGTCTTCTTCACTCTCCTCTTTGCTTACTTATTACTTACTTATGTGTGTGCACATGGATGGGCATGCCAGGGCCTCTTGCCCCTGCAAACCAATGCCAGATGCTTGTGCATTTTTTGAGTCCATTTTTTGTAGGTAGTTTGGGAATTGAACCCAGGCCTGCGGGCTTTGCAAGCAAGCACCTTTAACTGCTGAGCCATTTTTATTTTTACTGAGGCAGGGTCTTTTGTTTGAGTCTAGAGCTTGCTGATTCATATTATTTAGGGAGCCAAGTTGCCCTGAGGATTCCCTGTCTCTTCCTCCTGATCACTGGGATTACACGTGGCCTCCATGTGTGATCAGAGAATGACCAACAATATAAGGTTTGTCAACTAGACTTTTTTCCTGGACCACTGTAGGATGCCAGTCAAGGGTGAAACTATTCAATGCAGGGTGGCCTGCTAACAAGCAGACTTCTACTTGGACCTTCTGCTGTGGTCCACAGCCCCCAGAGGTGGCTTATCCTTCCCATATATGTCTTATCATTTGACCAAGAATTGATTTCCTGCTCTAATCACCTCCAGATTTCCTACCGGAAGGACCTCCTGCCAACTATGAGCAACTTCTCTGTGTGAGTGAGCTGGTAAGCACCAGCACTTCCTGGCCCACGTGAGAGCCTGGTTAAGAATGAGGACACTGGTCTCTGAGAACTCCCGGTGGAGATGGGTAGTTCACAAAAAAGACATGAACAGAGGTGTTCCCCACAGCACCATTCCCCCTAGCTCCAAACTATGGGGGACCAGAGATGAAAATGAACGGCCACAGCTTATATTCATAAATATAGTTCACAAACATAATATTGAGCAAAAAAAAATGAAACAAAACAGCCTTACTTTTAAACATCTATGATTCCTTTGGTGATGCCAACTGTCACTGCCAACCTGACTGGATTAGAATTGCCAAGGAGACACACTTCTGGGTGTGTCTTTGAGCAACTTTTCAGCAAGGTTTGACTGAGGAGGGAAGGCCCTGAAGGTGGGTAGCGCCATCCCATGGGGTCCTAGACTACTAAGAAAGAGGGAAAGGAAGGACCCAGCTGAGCAGTATTCAGCTCTCTCTCTGCTTCCTGACTGTGAACACAATATGGCCCGCTACTTCACGCTCCCGCTGCCATGGCATCCCCAACATGGTGGAATGAATCTCCTCAAATACAATAAAAGCCCAAATAAACACTTCCTTTTTTTCTGTTGCTTTTGTCTGGTATTTTGTCACAGCAATGACAGATGTAATGAATACATCTATTTATATCAAGTTTAAACGAAGCCAGCATGAATGTATCGTGTTAAATGTGAGACTCCTGTATACCTCTGGGTGAGTAAGGGGCCACTCTTTGTAATGGAAGAAAACACAGGGCAGGGCCCACGGGGCTGGGGATGAATGACCTGTTACCTCATCTCATGCTGGTTACATGAGTGAGTCCATTCTATGAAAACTGCTAAAGGCTCGTGTCCTTGGGGGTCGGTGAGCACTGTACTTTAATGACACCCCTGATCCTCACACTCTGACGCATCTTGGCACTGCGTTTCATGTGGGCCACAGTGTTCCTGAAGACACAGCAGCTCCAGGTTTCTTGGGCTCTGGCAAAGCAGAGATGATAAGTGACAGGTCCCTCCGTCTGTCACCACTGTACCCAGAGGAAGCAGGAACAGCGCTCATGCATGAGGAGGCCTGAAGCGAAGAAGGTAAAGTGCCTTATTCCACGGTGTGGTGTCTAGTTGCGTGCACGAGCACATGTATGATACTGGTGAAATATTTGTGACGGAAGTCAAGGTCCTGCCTTGCAAACAGGGGCAAGTGTTAGTTAAATCCTGGGATATGTCACTGATCGACATGTCCTGGGGATGATCTGGCAACTCCAGGCAGACAGAACCAGCAGGGATCTTTGCAAATGCTTTGTCTCAAGAGGTAAAGATAACAGAATAATAATAGTAATAAAAGGTTTACTTGATATATACCCCACAGCTTCCTTTGGGCAATACTCAGCGGTGGGAGTGTCTGGGGTCTTCTTACACAATAAGACTTGTGATTCTCCCAATATGCCTAGGAGATAGGTATGCTACAGGGAGAAAAGACCCCATTGCTAAGTGTCAGTAGCATATTAACTTTAAAAACATAAACACTGAAATCAGATAAAGCTGAGTTCAAATTCTCAACATTGGGGATGGAACCCAGGGCCTCAGGCCTGCTATGTCCCTAGCACCCTCACATTCTGACTCTGTTCCTTACCACTTACGTGGTTTTAAATTTGTCCCTCATTTCTCTAAGCCTATCCTGATAGACGGATGCAAGGACCCAAGGAGAGATGTGGAAGTACTTAGTGTCTGACACACAGGAAGGCCTCAGCACACAGTGGCTGTTGCTGCTTTTTCATTTCTGATAATCTCATTTTTCCTGGGGGAAGCTCTAGAGCCTTAAGAGAGAGTGGCATTCATGGTGTTCCTTTCATAAACTTGAAAGCAGAGCCCCGTAAGCAGTGCATTGTGTGTCCACGTCTTCAGTCAACGCTGGTGTGATGTCACCCAGGCCTGGGATACAGTAGTGCTTGTAAACAGGAGCCCTCAAGCCTTCCGCTCACCGTTGCTGGAGCCAAATGGCTTCTTCCAGTTAGTCTCCTACGCGCAGGTGGGAAGGGAAGGGCACACCCTTTCTCCCATGGGTGTCATTGATGACAAGAGAATGAAGACCCCTCATTGATTCCCACCATGGAGGTTAGTGAATGGATGGACAGGTCACTAGCACACTGTGGGGAAATGCATGGGGTAAGACAATGACCTTTTTCTCTTACAAAAAATATTAAACCTAGGAAATTCTCTATGTGTCTCAAAGTCACCATCTCTAGGAGAGCAGGCCACATAAGGAAGGGGAGGCGCATGCTGAGAAGACGGCTCAGCCTGTAAAGAGCCTGTTGCACAAGCATGAGGCCTGGGGTTTGGAGCCCACTTATAAACGGGCACAGGAGTGTGTGCTTTTAATCCCGGATCCGGGAGCATGGAGACGGCTGGCTAGTGAGCTCTCGGTTCCCTAAGAGAGACTTCAAAATAAGGTGGGGAGCCACTGTAAGGAAGACATCCAATGCTGCTCTCTGGCCTCCACACGTGTGCAGCACACACACACGCGCACCCATGTACACACACGTGTCCACACATACTAAAGGAATGCTTCAATGAGCTCCATAACCCTGTTGAATTTGAAGATGATTTTCTCTGCTGACAACCTTAACCCATGACCGATTTCCAAAGAACAATTATGCAGACATGGTGCGCTTCTCATGATCCTCAGGCCCCGTGTTTCTCAGTATGTGTTTAGCATATATAAAATGCTTTCTGTGAATGACATTCTAGAAGGAAAGAAGTGAGCACACTGAATACCAGTACGGAGCACCTCTCACTGTGGTCCCCGTGCGCCTCTTCTGTCTTCTCTGGGGACTCGGCCTCCCCTGCTCTGATCCTGGAGTTATCTCTCCTCTGAGGAATGGAGCTCCTGGTATAGGCCTCAAGCAGGGTCCCTGTTGTCCTAGCCACGGTGATCGGTCCCTGTGGAAGGAAGGAGACCCAATGAAGCTTTCCTAGGGCTTCACCAGCAGGATTCTGCAGTGGGATGGGACAGTGGAGCAGAGCCCAGATGTGGGACCGAGCTCAGAAAGATGTCAAATAAGGGAAAATGCTGAGAAAACTCATGGCAGCTTTGCAAGCTAGCCAGCCCGAGCTCCTGCCCGTGGGGCAGTTAAGCGACTCTCAGGCACCAGCTGCCTCTTCACATTGGCCACCCCGCTGTGACCAGCACCCGTCCTCCCATGCTGCCCCAGCCAATGATGGAGCTCAGCAGGGTTCCCAGTGCCAGCCTATCTCTTCAGGTGACAAGCCAGCACCACATCACCTCAGGCAGGCTGGAGCGAACAGTCTGATGGCCGTGTGGCCAGCAACAGCTTTGAGCTTTTCGCACAAGAAGGGACAAAGGACAATGAAGCCATTCTGCTCTGTTACCCCGGCCTTCCTGAGCCTTGAGAGCACTTTCCTGGACAGCGCCATGGAAGGGCCCTCTCTCCCTTCCATCTCTGCCTCCATCCTCCTGCTCCCGTGTGTCCTTTCTTCCCAGCATTCCCACAACCCATTCGCCATGTCACTACCTGAGTTCAAACTTGGTTTCTTCTGCTGTAGTAGAAAAATAGCTCTTTTCCTCTCTGGGGCAGGCCCCTCCTTGGTAAGCATCTAGAAAAGTCTTTCAAGGCGCCTCTGCTGTTTGTTCCTGCTGAGGCTCTTGTCTCTGGGGACAGGAACAGTCCCTTTGGTGTTGCTCCATGGGCACCCCTTACCCTACTGGAACTTTTTCTCTCTATAGGCTGTGTTGCAGTTGGCTCCTTGCTGGCACGAAGCACCCAACCAAAAGCAGCTGATGGAAGGAAAGTTGCTCATTTTGGCTTAGACTCGAGGGGAAGCTCCATGATGGCAGGGAAAATAATGGCATGAGCAGAGGCTGGACATCACCCCCTGGCCAACATCAGGTAGACAACAGCAGCAGGAGAGTGTGCCAAACACTGGCGAGGGGAAGCTGGCTAGAACACACAATCCCATCCCAACAACACACCTCCTCAAGCAAGGTCCCAGATTGCCACCAGCTGGGGATCTAGCATTCAGAACACACGAGTTGATGGGGACACCTGAATCAAACCACCACGGGCTGCCTCTGCCCATCTTCTCCCCATAGGTCTCCTGCTGACATGTTTGCTCACACCCTTGATTTCTCCTGGTGTGTTGGTCTTTTGCAGAAAAAGAGGGATACTCAGGGGTAGGGAGATGATTCAGTTGGTAAAGTGCTTGCCTTGCAAGCATGAAGACCTGAGTTTGATCCCCAGAGCCCACATAAAAATGCCATGTTGGTGGCATGTACTTGTAATTTCAGCACTGAGGATGCAGAGACAGGAGGATCCCTGTCTGGCCAGCCAGTCTAGCTTACTTGTAGAGTTCCAGGTCAATGTGAAGCTTGTGTTAAAAACTGAAAAAAGGAAAGACATTTGGGGTGACCACACTCCAGACACACACGTAGAAAGAAAGGACACTCAGAGGACCTCCCAGAGCCGAGTGAAGGACAGGGTACACTGAGGTTCAGAGCTCTCCAGAGGCCCTGGAGCACTGCAGAGCTTCCAGGACTCTGCCAGGGACTTTGGACAAACTAAACAGGGAGGGTTTTGGTTCATCTGTAGACTTGGCATCCAGGCTGGCTGTAAGTCCCAGCTCGTCTATTTGCAAGCTGTGTGACTGAGCAAATGTGACATTTCCTTTCTCTGTCTAGGAAACAGGCTAAAGATAAAGCCAGCACTTCTATGGGAACTGGGACGGCAACTGCACTGTTCTAAACAAGCCACTGCACCAGGGCCTGGCAAACAGGAGCCGTGGGTTCGGTCTCCAGAGTCCAGATCACGTAATCCTCTTCCCCACCGCAAACCATGAGGATCCTGTCTCCACCCCACACTCCCCACAGCTCAGCTGTCTGCTGCAGGCCTTCTTCCCTAGCTTCCCTGCTACACACTGATGCTTCTTAACTCAGCTTTGGATCCTGTACCTGTCCTGCCCAGCAACCATGGGCCCTGAGCTTCTGATTGGCTCAAGGGAGCGCAGAGGAAGAGGTCCCTGGTGCTAGGCAGCCCAGAGTCCTGAAAAGATTGGGCTGCTGGGTCCCTGTGATGTCACAAGTGCCTGGCCCTCACTTCCATCTTTATTGACTTAGTCATTGACACTTCATTCTTAGAGGACAGTTGGAAGGAAACCACCTTGTCTAAGTTCCACTCTGTCCCCGACTCCAGGCGTTTCATGTTATCCTCATTCATTCAGGGCTGGGAGAACTCCAGAGGCCATTTCAACATTAAAGAGATTTACATTCTACTTTATGACTGTATTGCATCATAGTCTGGATTCACTATCACATGTGTACATTCTGCTTTTTCCTATTTTTTGGCATCTGTGTGTGCATGTGATTATATACATGGTAGCATGTGTGTGGGTGTATGCACACGTGCATGTGGAGGCTAGAGGTTAAGATGGAGTGTCTCTCTTCTCCTTATTTTTATAAGACAGGGTCTCTCTGAGTCAGCCAGGTAGTCAGCAAGTCCTAAGATTGTGTCATGCCTGGCATTTTCCAAGATGCTGGGACTGATTCAGGTCCTCATACTTATGCAGCAAAGCGCTTTACTGATGGAGCCCTCTCCCCAGAGCCTTTCCTCTGCTTGTTAATAAGAAATTAAAGTCACAGGGGATGGAGAGATGGCTAAGTGGTTAAGGCACTTGCCTGCAAAGCCTAAAGACCCGGGTTTGATTCCATGTAAATCCAGATGCACAAAGTGGTACATACATCTGGAGTTCATTTACAGTGGCTGGAGGCCCTGGCACAGGTGCGCTCTCTCTCTCTCTCTCTCTCTCTCTCTCTCTCTCTCTCTCTCTGAAAATAAATAATAATAAATAAAATTTTAAAAAAAGAAATTAGTCACAGTGGTATCCCAGGCCACAATCATTGTGTGAGGAGCAGGCCTTATGCACAGCCAGTCGATAAATACTAATTGAGTACCTACTGGGTGCCAAGGCTGAGGCAGGCACTGAGTGTGGCAGGGAAGAGACAGCCTTTGTCCCCACTAACTGATTTTTTTGTCACGTGAGCTTCAGATTTTTCTCCAAACCTTGAAACAAGGTATGAGGTTGTCTGAGGACTTTTCTCAATAGTCGTCACAGGAGCTAGAAATCAATGACCCTTCCTTTGTTTCTTTGACACTTGGATTTAGTAGAAAAAGCAAAAAGACACCAGACCTGCTCACTGAAGAGGTTGCACTTGCGCAGAGATACAGGCCAGTTCCCCTGAGGTCCTGGCAGCTGTGGGCAGCTGTGCCTCTCCAGGCGGCTGGGACGGGCTCCTGGGAGGCGAAGCAGCGCCAGGCAGTGATTACACAGTGAGCTCTGGAATGTGCCGCTTCCCTGGCTTCTTAGTTTGGGGCAGTTTGCTATCACTGCACCTCTATGTCCTCAAATGAAAAGTGTTCCAGCATCCAGGGGCTTTATGAAGATTAAAGGAGAAACCTCATTTGCAGCATCTCAAGAAACGTTAGCTATTAATTAATATTAGTAGCTGTCAGAGAGTGTGGGGCTGTGTCTGCACACTGGAGCAGAGTGACCTGATCTATTAACGATCCCAGACTTAGAAAGCTCATTTATTCTGTTAATGCTACTCCAAGGTTAGACTCGGGCAAGACTAGTGCAGACACAAACACAGTACGTTTTAATTTTTGCAGTGCTGGGGATCAAACTCAGGCCTTCCTGCATGCATGCCTGGCAAGCACTCGACCACTGAGCTATATACACTCCCGGCCCTACAGGCGTGATATTGACAATCATCTGCATTGTTAATATCACACACAGCTGAGGGTGCTAATAACACAGCTGAGTGTTAACACACAGATGAGTGGGTCCCATGGCTCCAGTTCCTTGCTGCTTAGGTGACTTACAATATCTCAGTGAGTTCTTTCAAGTCAGCAGTAAGGTCAGCATCCCCCCCCCCCCATCTTACAATAGAACATGCTTGATGTTGTCTGCTTGATGTTGCTGTGACAACATACCCGAGACTGGGTGATTTATAAAGAATAGAGGACTTGCTGGGCTGGGTTGGGGATAGCTCAGTTAGTATAAGCATGAAGACCTGAGTTCAGATCCCTAGCTCTCAAGTAAAAGTCAGGCATGGCAGGGCTGTGGGGGCAGGGAGAGGAGGATCATGGGAACTAGCTGACTAGCTAGTCTAGCTGAATGGGTGAGCTCCGGGCTTAGTGAGTCCTTAGCTGTAATGGGAGAGCGAGTGAGGAAGACAGGCCTTGACACACATGTGTGCACACACATGAACACACATATACACCAGACAAAAAGAATAGAGAACTCAAGGCTCATGGATCTGGAGACTGAGCAACCCAAGAGCACAGAGCTGGCATCTGCTGGAGGGCTTCCCATGGAGGGGGGCAGAAGGAGCACACGGACTGAGTCTCTTTTCCTCTTCTTATAAATCACGCCCCCCGTGACTTCATCCAGTCCTAGTTATGTCCCAAAGACCCCATTCAGGTCCAGATACAGTGAAGCCTTCATAGAAAGGCCTGGGGGAGAGGTAAGAATTTTAGGATTGTTCCAAACGCATAAACCACAGCAGAGGTGGAGGATAAGCAGATAGGATCCATGGAGGGGAGCACCTGCTGTTTGAATGGTCCTCCCTCTGTCTCTTCCCTTTATAGCCAGAGATGGAGGGAGCTGTGAGCATAAAGGAGACCCGGCTTGGTCTGAGTGTAAACCCTGTCACAACCCCAGCTTGTACAGCAAGTCGTCTATGGCTCAGCCACAGTTCAGGGAGGCAGGCTGTGGATGGTGCTGGGGTCCAGGCTGGGGCTTCTCAGGAAGCAGCTACAGAACTCTGGAGAGGGCTTAACCCTCTCTGCTCTTCCCTGCAAAGCTGGCTTTGCCTTTGCTTTCTTTCGCCCAGGTCTTGGAGTGGTTTTTCTCACAGCTGCAGAGAACCGTGGAGAGACTTACAGGATGGGGTCACCTCTTCTCCTGAACACCAAATCCCACAGATGTCTCTCAGATCCTCCTACAGAATCTCAGTTTCCAGCCCGGCTCTCTTCCCAGGCCTCCTCTTCTCGGTTAATATTTAACTCCTAATATTTCAATCACCCGTTCTGTCTGCATGGTTTTCTAAGACGTCTCCCTCCATGGAGTGCCCTCCCTTGCAGTCGGCTCTTCAGATCCCTGCCCCCTTGTCTGTCCTTCCAGAAGGTCTTCTCCTTCCTCTTGTTGGGTGCCAACTCCCCCAGGGGCAGCACAGTGGGTGACTGCTGTCCATAGTAACTGGGGTGGCATCCTGGGTGAGGCCTACCCCATACTTAATATGAACGGTAGCAGGGCGATACTGCTGATGCCCCGGGAGCACCCCCACCCTGTGGAGGTCCTCATGCACCTGCCTGTGGCCCTGCTGAGACCATGGGCACGTGGCTCGTGGGCTGGTACTGTTTTATCTCCTGTTGACCCATCACATGGCATGGGGGCAGCAACAAGAGGTGTTTCCAGACTTGTCCTAATGCCATGTGGGCCTCTCCTTCCTTCTGCAAGCAACACGGCCACCTCAGTATGAGAAAAGCACACCCAAGGCCACGAAGGCCAGGAGGTGGGTGCTGGTGGGAGCCGTCTTTGTTATTTTGAGACAGGATCTCACTACTGGCTCAGGCGTCATGATCCTCCTACCTCAGCCTCTCTGCTGCTGAGGGGACAGGTGAGTGCTCCCTGGAGGAGGCATCTTTGGACACAGGCCACACCCCTTCCCATCCTTCTCCTCCCATCTTCTCTCAGAGGACCCATGAGCCTACCTCAGCATCTCTCCAGGCATGGCAGGTGCTCCCTTTTGTCTTCCCGCCCCATGCTGAGGCCTTTGCTTGACGAGGTGCTTATTTTGAGCTGTAGGTGCCTGGTCCACCGCCTGGCCCGCCACCTGGCCCGCCGCCTGGCCCACTGCCTGGTACACCGCCCGGTCCACTGCCTGGACCGCTGCTTGGCCTGCTGCCTGATCTACTCTCTAACCTGATGCCTGGTCTACTGCCTGGTCCACTGCCTGACCCACTGTCTGGTCCACTGCCTGGCACACTGCCTGGTCCACTGCCTAGTCCACTGTCTGACCCACTATCTGGTGCATTTTCTGGTCCACTGCCTGGTACTCAACACAAACATCACGTTCAAAACTGAATCAAAGGAAACTGACTTGGAGGTTCCCCTGCCCTAGCTAGGACCCAGACTCCAATCAAAAGGCTCCCCTTCTCCCAAAGGCTGTGAAAGGCCACCCCCAAACTTGGGCCCGGGCCAGGACAGTTACCCTATAGACCACACAAAACCAAGCACTTCTCTTTTTCTCAATCTCTGATGGCAAGTTAATTCGGTTCTTGAAAATGACACCAACTGCCAACCTCAGAGATTGAGAAACACGTCTTGTGGTGGGGCCAGTAATGGAGAGCTGGGGTGGAGTCAGGGGCCTGCTGGGAGCCTCAGCCTCACCTGTGCTTCCAGGCAGCCCCAGTCCCAGGAGCCAGAGCAGAAGTGGGGGCATCTCCTTTAGCACCTAGGCCATCTGCCTGGCTTCCTTAGATGGGGTGGCTGGGCCAGAGGATAGTGAAAGGGAAGAGCGTCCATCCTGATGGTGACAGCCGAGGGGAGTCGGGAAAGGATGGTGGGATAATGGGAGAAAAGTGAGAGAAAGCACCTGTCTAAGGACAGCTTAAAGCTGGTTAGCTCTCACTCTTGCTAACCACGCTGCCAAGTCATGACTGGGACCTTTCTCTTCACTACAAGTAAAAAACAGAGTATGTTACCAGTCAAGGGTGCCATGTAACACTGGGCTAAGAACTTGGTGTAACCCTGAGCATTCTGGGAAATGGCTTTACTTCCCAGCCTACCATTTTACAGAAGAAACGCAAGTTCAGAGAGGTCCAGGAGCTCAGAGCTTCTCAGTGGGGCAGGCAGTTTTTACTCTGGTCTCTGGGCCTCAGGAGACCATGTGCTTAGAATTGGTCCAGCCTCTGAGAGATGCCTGCCCAGAACCCCTTGCCCTGTGGAATCTCCCGAGCCTGAGTCTGCATTCAGCAGCATTTCCCCAGCTATGCTCTCACACTGGAGTGTGAACAGCTGTCCTAGATCTATCCTCAGCCCTGAGGACCCTGGCTGGGTGCGCAAGCCTCCACTCCCTAGCGCGTGTCAACAACAGTGCACCGTCCTGGTGAATATCAGTGAATGCGTTATATGCTGCTGAATGTTCAAATCTAACTCCTGAAACCAGATGAAGACAGCAAGCCTTCCCAGCATCCCAGACAGGCTTGCTCACCTCCTAATTAGCACCCTGATATTCACTACTCAGACCCCTGTCATTATGATTCAATCAAACTGATTTTTCATTTTATTTCTGTGCGCGTCTGTCAGTGTGGGGCATGGGTTCATTGTGCACGTGTGAGGTCAGAGGGCGACACTCAGTGCTGATCCTCTCCGTCCACCTTGTTTGAGGCAGGGTCTCTTGTAGCTCATCACTGAGCATGAGCAAGCTAGCTGGCCAGTGAACTCTGGGGACTCTCTACCCCAGCTCACTCACGTGTGCCTACTAAGCTACTAAGACTAGCTTTTTATGTGAGCTCTGAGGCTCCAAGCTCAAGCTGTCACCCTTGCATAGAGAGCAAGCACTTTGACCCACAGCGCCAACTCCCTGCTCTTAAATGTCAAATCAATGGTCACAGTAAATGTGTGCTTTGTGTCTAAGTGACCATGAGATTCAGTCATGTTGTAGGTTTTAGTATTTTTCTTTCTTGTCTCCTTCCTTCTTCCCCTCACCAAGAAAGTGTCTGTAGCCCAGGCTAGCTTTGAACTCACAATCCTCCAGCCTCGGTCTCCCCAGTGCTAGGTTTCTAGGCATCTGCCACAATTCTCCAATGTGATGGGTTTTCTTTGTTCAGTAGTAGTCCACATGTGAGTACACACAACTATCCATTCAAGTGTTGACACGTATGTGAGTTGCTTCTTGTTTTGTGCTATTCTTTAAAAAATATATTTTATTTACTTGTAAGCAGATAGAGAGAGGAGAGGAAGGGAAGAGAGGAGAGGGGAGGGGAAGGGAGGGGAGAGGAGAGGAGAGATGAATGGACACACCAGAGGCTCCAGCCACCACAATCCAACTCCAGATGCATGCACCACCTTGTGCATCTGGCCTCATGTGGGTACTGGGGAATCTAACTTGGGTCCTTAGGTTTTGCAGGCAGGTACTTTAACCACTGAGCAATCTCTCCAGCCCACGTGCTATTCTTTTTTTTAAATAATAATTTTCTTTGCTTCTTTGAGAGAGCTAGACAGACAGAGAGAAAAGAGCATGAGCATGCCAGGTCCTCCAGCCACTGCAAATGAACGCCAGATGCATGCACCACTTTGTGCATCTGGCTTTACATGGGTGCTGGAGTATCAAACCTGGGCCATCAGGCTTTGCAAGCAAATGCCTTGAACTGCTGAGCCATCTCTCCCACCCATTTTGTGCTATTCTTGAAGCTATTACACACACAAACACACACACACACACACACACACACACACACACACCATTTTGTGCTATTCTTGAGTTGTGCCTGGACACACACTCATTTCTCTGAGATGGAATGCCATAGCATGGGAGCATGCTTATTCAGCATGTGGGAAGCTTTCTGTGGCACTGCCAGGCAGTGTTCCAAAGTAGGTAGACACATTCACCCTGCTGCCACAAGCATATGAGGATGAGGACACCTTCTGTCTGGGGCACAGGGTATTCCTATGGAGCCCATGCTGGCCCAGAACTTGTAATCCTCCTGCCTCAGTATCCCATGCTCTGAGATTATGGGTGTGCACCACACTTGCCATCTTTTTAAAAATATTTTATTTAATCATTTTCAAGCAGAGATACAGAGAGAGAGAGAGAGAGAGAGAGAGAGAGAGAGAGAGAGAGAGAGCGAGCGAGCACCAGGGCCACCACCTTGTGGGTCTGGCTTATGTGGGTCCTGGGGAATTGAACTGGGGGCCTTAGGCACTGGAGGCAAGTGCCTTAACCGCTCAGCCATCTCTCCAGCCCCACACTTGCCATCTTAAGAAGAAGAAAACCCCACCTTTTTGTTGCTGCAGTGGATGGAGCCCAGGGTCTCCTGCATGCTAGAAAAAAGCTCCTAAGCCAGTTCCCCAAGCCTGCAGGTCCTTTGGAAGCTTAGGTCCTTGGTTAGCCATGACTTCACTGCCCAGCTGCTCTTGCTAAAATGGAGAAAGATTTGCCTCTAATTTCTTATCTAAGAAATCACAGTCACGTGAAACCCATAGATCACCAGTGCACGCCTGTTTGACGTCAGATATCAGATGTGGAGCCCTTTTACAGCAACCAGGAAAAGACACTTGGTCCCACAGCAAGAGCTGCCGGCAATTGAAACTTTACAGCTTCTGCTCACGTTAGGGAAGGTCCCAGGGATGCCGTCAGCCTTTGCAAACAGATGGGGCAGATTTCAGGGCAGTGAGCGGGACCGTGTGGCCCAGCTCACATTAAAGGTAACCCGAGATCACAGGAGCTCTGTGGACATAGCCTTCCGGGTCAGCAGGAGCAGCCCCCCAGGTCGGCTCCCCCAGAGGCCATCCATCAGCACACACCTGCCCTCCCGGGAGCCCTGCTGACAGCAGCAGGCAGCCACGGTCAGGGGCCTGGAGCCCACACTGCTTCTCACCGACCCCTGACCGGCCACTTAGCCTTTCTATGACTCCACATCCCTTCCAGAAAAACAGACAGAGGAAACTCGAGACTTCCCTCTCTCCCCCTCCCTGCCTCTCAGCCTACACATTCCTGTTTCCCTTCATTAAAAACCTTCTTATTACGAATGAAACCGTTTTAACCATAGAGAAGAATTTCAAGAAGAAAGAGAGTTCCTTTACACCTGTCACCTTGCTTCACTAACTAGCGTTCTGTTATCTTTGTTTGACGGGTGTCTAAATAAATGCCACTTTTACCTAATTTATTAGTCAGTTCATTGCATAAGTCAGAGCCCTTCACCATGAGATCTCATCATGAATTTCATTAAAAGGGCATTTTCTTATGTGTAAAACAGAACTGAACACAATGCAATATGACCCCAGAATCTCATATCCGGTCCATATTCAAATGTCTCCAGTTGTCTCAGTACGGTTCTTTGTAGCTATCCCCCGCCCCCAGGGTCCAGAGCGACTTTCAGTGTGTATGTCTGCGCTGTCTCTTTTTATCTGCAACAGCGCCCGAGTCTGTCCTTCTTTCATAGGGTGGCATTTGAAGACATAGACCTGCACCGCGCTGGATGCCCTTGAACTCCTCACTCCAGCTTCTCCCCAGCCACAGACTGCTAAGTGCCTGGAAGTGAAAGCTGTCTCCCATGTCTTTGACTGCCCGCTCTCCTCCACCTGGAATTCCTTTTCCTCTCTCTCTACTTGCTGGTACTTAGCTGAAAGCCTGTCCTGAGGATCCCCCAGCACCCCATCTGTCTGTCATATGCACCCTGTGTTGAGACACCCCCCCCCACCGTGAAGACCCTCCTCCTGCCAGCTCCAGCAGCAGCAGCATGGTGACTCATACATGCCAGCCCATGCCTTCTGCACTATGCCCTGGGACCCTCAGGGTGACTAGGTGACCTGGGGCAGAGTGAGGTCACACTCACCTGGACCTATTCACTGTGTCATGGTCTGCTTCACCAGGCAACCTGGGGGAAGCCCTCTATAGGCAGGGCGGCGATGCCAGCCCGTGTGATGAAAGCAAACATACACAGCACTGGCCCAGCTTCGAGTCACCCCTGCACTAGCTCTCTTGTAAGCCTGGCACCAGCTGCTGTCTGAGGGCCTGGTAAAGGCTACAAGCTGAAGGTCACAACATAGCCTCACCATACAGCCTCAGAATCCAACATGGAGGCTGGGTCCCAGGTCAGGGTCAAGGTCAGGGGCAGAACAAGAGGACCCTACTGCCTTCCTATGGCCAAGCCTTGGAAGTCTTGTCAGGCCTCCTCTGGCACACTCCTTTTCTCTCAAGCCCCACTTGTAGTCAAGGAGAGGAAACAGAAAGTGCCAGCCACACTGTGAGAGGGATGCAGCCAGGGCTGTGGCACCGTTGGGAGATCCACGCGGCCATGGCTGGTGTAAGGCAGAGCTGTGGCACGGTCAAGACTAGAGCTCAGTGGTGAGCTTGATCAGAGAAGACAGGCAGCTGGTCAGAGAGACCCCGTGGTCCACCAAAACTCTAAGCCTCACCTTGCACTCTTTCAGGCTCCTTCCCCGTCCATCCAGCTCAGCCTGTCCCTTCTGCGGTCACCTATATACCCTAGGCTGCACTATTCTATATTGTCACCTGTTTCACCACCACTCCCAGCCTCCTTTGCCCCACAGACCTGGACAGCCACTACACTGATGCTCAGATGCCCAGGTATCAGAACCCGGGTTCTGCTCCCCCAACTTACCCCCTTGGTCTAGATGGCACATCGCCTGCCCTTGACCGTGGTGGCTTCCCAAGGAGTCCTCACATTCCTGTCTAAAGTGGAGGAAAAGAGAACTGGATGCTCTTCACCTAGAGGCAGGGACCAGCCATGTCCTCTGTCTCTGTGGCTCCATTCACCCTGTGACCTCAGGACCTTATGCAGTGCAGACTCCTCTTATCTCACGAGTGAATTCACAATGAGAGCAGTATATGTATATTTTTTATGCATTTGGCTTTATGTGGGTGCTGGGGAACCGAACCCAGGTGATCACACTTTGCAAGCAAGTGTCTTTAACCACTGAGCCGTCTCTCCAGCCCTAAAGAGCAAGTAGATTTTAAAGGGTTACTCTGGGCCAAGAATCCGCCTAAATGTCGTGTCTATATGGACTAACTCATTTACTCCTAACAAAAAACTACATGAGATGACCCTCTCAGCTTCCTCATCTTACAGATAGAAAAATAGGACAGAAAGGTGATCACGGAGCCAGTCAAAGGTCTGAGCCAGTCAAAGCCTCTGAAACTGAGGCGAGGGGGAGGTGTCACTGGGGGGCGGATCTTGTAAACCAGCCCTAAGGTGTGTTCAGAGTCAATTGGAGTTCTGGCTGTTCGCATTTGCTGGCGTCTCTCTGCTGTGCATCTATGGAAGTGAGCCAGCTTCCTTCACCATAGAACCTCCCCTGGATTCTGTAAGTGTGAAATCAACCCTTTCCTCCCATAAGCTGCTTCTGGTCCGGTATTTGTCTCAGCAGTGCAAAAGTAACTGCAGTACTCGCGAAGCCTGGTGGTCAAGCCTCGATGCCCCAGTATCCATGGAAAGTCAGATGCAGAAAGCAGTGCATGCATTTGGAGTTTGTGTGTAGTGGCAAGTACCCTTGCTTCTCTCTCTCCCTCTCTCTTTCTCTCTCTAGCTCTCAAATAAATATATATTTAAAATATCCTAATAAGGAAACCTTCCTTGGGGGAGGGAGTCAGTAAAAGTCTTTGCGAAAGAGAATCCCACAGGAACCCTCCACCTGTGTGGCTGGATCATCATCGTGACTCTCATGAGGAGTTCGTGAGGATGGATTTAAGATGAGCAAAGTCCCAGGAGGATTCACTCAGGGACACAGTGACAGGGAGGCAAAGCAAGAATGAACTGCGAGTGACCAGAGGCTTGATGGACATGGGACATCGACTTGTGCAGACAACAGCACCAGACACAGGCCAGTTCCCTCCCCGTTCCTCCCTGCCCCGAGCATCTGGGAGATGGCCGAGCCCCTTGTGGGGACATGAGACAGCTACAGTATTAGCTGGTCCTCAGCCTAGGGGGATTCTGCAGCTTCCTGTAACCACACCCCAGATGCCGAAGAAGGATCCCATGGGTGAGTTAAGGATCTGCCCTGAACAGAAACCACAGAACCCAAACACAGCAGAGAGAGATGGATGGATTGCTGCTTCAACCATAGCCAGATGTAGATCGATTAATAGTAATTATTCACAAGCAATTTTTCACTGGAAGCAGAGCCCTTACCTGTTTCTTTTTTCCTCCTTTTCAGGTTTTGTCATGGTGGATGCAGCTTGCTTGTTAATAAAAATGATAGATATGGGCTGGAGAGATGGCTCAGCAGCTAAGGTGCTTGCCTGCAGAACCCAATGACCCAGGTTCAATCCCCTAGTACCCATGTACAGCCAGATGCATAAGGTGGTGCATGCATCTGAAGTCATTTGCAAGGGCAGGAGGCCCTGGTGTGCTCATTTTCTCTGTCTCTCTGTGTCTCTCTCTGCTTGCAAATAAATTTAAAAATATATTTTTCTTAAATGATACAGAGCAGGGCGTGGTGGTGCACGCTTTGAATCCCAGCACTCAGGAGGCAGGGGTAGGAGGATTACCATGAGTTAGAAGCCACCCTGAGACAACATAGTGAATTCCAGCTCAGCCTGGGCTAGAGTGAGACCCTACCTTGAAAAAACCAAAATAAATAAATGATACAAAGCCAGGCGTGGTGGCGCATGCCTTTAAACCCAGCACTAGGGAGGCAAAGGTAGGAGAATCTCTGTGAGTTTGAGGCCACCCTGAGACTACATAGTGAATTCCAGGTCAGCCTCGACTAGAGCGAGACCCTACCTCAAAAAAACAAAATAAATAAATGATACATACTCCCCCCCCCAAAAAAAAAACAACAAAAGCTAAGTGTAGTGTATCATGTCTTTAATTCCAGCACCCAGGAGGCTGGAAGTATGCTCACTGTGAATTCCAGGTCAGCCTGGGCTAGAGTGAGACCCCACCTCAAAAATTTATATATATATATATATATATATATATATATATATATATATATATATATCTCAAAACCTCAAATAGTCTAAGAAAAGTTGCCAAATGGAATCATTCGAAGACAAACCCTTCTGAATAGCAAAGGCCCTTTAATAATGGCCACGTGGGGCTGGAGAGATGGGCAAAGGCTTGCCTGCAATGCCTATCCCTCCAGGTTGAATTTCCCAGGATCCACATAAAGCTGGATGTAAAGTGGCACATGCATCTGAGTCCAATGAGCACCGAAACTTCTGGAACGAATGGTCTGATGTTTATTTGCAGTTGGGCAATCTGTCTGTAGTAGTAAGAGACCCTCTCTCAAAGAAGGCGGAACACAGACACCTCGAAGTTGTCCTGACTGCATGTGTGTTGTGGCACACCCACTGTCATGGTTTGATCCAGGTGTCCCCCACAAACAAATGAATGTGTTCTGGGTAATTGATCCTCAGCTGATGGCAGTTCGGGAATTAGAACCTCAATAGAGCTATGTTGTTGCGGGCAGGCTTTTGGGGTTATAAACCAGCTTCCCCTTGCCAGGATTTGGCACACCTTCCTGCCACTATTTCCAGTGCTGTGGCAGAGGTGATGTCCACCCCTCTGTTCATGCCATCAGTTTCCCTGCCAGGATGGAGTCTCCCCTCGAGTCCATTCCTCCACAAGCCGCTTTTGTTTGGGTTCTTCTGCTCAGCAACTAGAAAGCTGACCGCAACATCCACCCATACACATACAATAATAAAGGAACATTCAAACAAAATAATGACTACGTGGCTAGCTGGCATATATTCAGCACAAAATGCCTCTTTAGTTTCTTAGATTTTTTTATTGATCGCTTCCATCAGTATTGACAATAAACCATGATAATCCCCACCCCACCCCAGTCCTTCCCCTCTCAAATCCACCCTCCATCCAATCCCCTCCCCATTCCAATTAGCCTCTCTTCTATTTTGATGTCATCATCTTTTCTTCCTATTATGAAGGTCTTGTGTAAGTAATGGCAGGCGCTGCAAGGTCATGAATAGCAAGGCCATTTTGTGTCTGGAAGATGGCATTATAGGCAGTCCTGCCCTTCCTTTGGCGCTTACAATCTTTCCACCACCTCTTGTGCACTGTACCTGAGCCTTGGAAGGTGTGATAGCGATGTCTCAGTGCTGAACACTCCACTGTCACTTCTTCTCAGCACTATGGTGTCCCCCACAGTGGTCACCGCCATCTGAAAAGAGAAGCTTTTCTAACCAAAAGTGAAAGTTACCTTTTTTGGTTTTTGAGATGTCTCCGCAAGGTGGCCCCAGCCTCACCATCCTCCTGCCTCCTAAGTGCTGGGATTATAGATGTGCACCACTAGGCCTGGCCTCAAAAACAGTGTTTCAAAGGGTCTGTGGGTTATTTCTGTGTAGATGATTGTCTCATACGCAGCCGCACCTCTACCTGTTACCTGAGAAAGCCAGGTGTCTGCCAAGGCCTGGGGACACAGGCACACTTCTGGTCTAAGCTGTGCTCCCCGCCACATGTGTCACCCCAGATGAAGCTCCCCTTCTCAGTGCACCTCAGCAGGTGTGCAGCATCTGAAAGGCCACTGTGTCCCAACCTTTCCAGAAGGTGTGTGGCCCAGGACCTAGCCTGGCAGAGCAGAAGACTTGGTGGCTGGGAGGGTATGGAAGACCTTGCTGGGCAGGACAACCTGACTGGTGACCTGCTCCTTGTCAACGTGTCTGGGGGCAGGGTTAACGGCACAGGGGAGTGTGGGTGACTCTCTGCTCGCCATCATTAAGGGGTGTGGAGGTCCATGGTGGTGAGTACTGGTGTAATGCCTGGGCATGGGGGTCATGTGAGGACCATGATGGGTAAAGCCAGAAAGCACCCTGCTCCTCCACATATGCCAGCTACAGACCCGGAGCTCTAGGAAAGCAGGCCATGAGCTTCTGGGCTCTCTCCCCACCCACCCAAAGGACCATCTTTCCCATTCAGGAACCTGCCTCTCCCTTCCTCCCGTCCAACATTGGCAACTGGAGCTTAGCCCTCTCTTCTCACACACACAGCTCTCCCTCCTCTTGAAAACTTTCCATCAACATTCACAATTTCCTTGTGCTAGGGCTCAGCTTTCTATTCATGGAAGAACCACCTGACACTGGTATAAAATAGACTGTTTTAATGTTTTCAGCCAAAGGGAGACGGTTCAGACAGTCAGTGTTTGCACACAAGTGTGAGACATGTGTTCAGATCTCCATGTAATCCCAGAGCTCTAGGGTCAGAGACAGGTGGATCCTCAGAGCAAACTAGCCAAACTGGTGAGCTCCAAGTTCAATGACAGACAGACCCTGTCTCAATAAATAAGATGGAGAGCAAGTCATAAAGGGTGACACAAAGCTGACCTCTGGCGTCCACCCGCACACGTGTGTGCCCACACACATACACACATAGATAGTGGACAAAGGGCACCTCCCTGCCCCAACCAGTGGCCCCAGGATCATGGCCTAAAATGGGAGGAGACCCAGCAAAGAGGCAGGGAGGCAGGTCTTAAAGGCACAGTAAGCTGCTCAAAGACTCAAGAAAAGGCAAAAGAAAACTTGAAACCTTGAAACGAGAGAGAGAGAGAGAGAGAGAGAGAGAGAGAGAGAGAGAGAGAGAGAGAGAGAGAGAGAGAGAGAGAGAGAGAGAGAGCCACAGTCTGGGGCTCTGCTGATCTTCCTGAGCTGTGCATACAGAGCCCATGCCTGGGTTTACTTCTCACTGAAAGCTGGCCCACTGAGAGAGGCTCCATCCAGGAGCACCCTGCATGAGCTTGAAAGGGAAGGCATCAAGGGGACTCTGAATTACAACTCCGTTTTGTGAGATCCTTGGCTCAGTAAGACAGGGTTAGAGAGCTGCCAGTACCCACATACTTACTTGGTGTCCAGAAGAGGCCGGTCAGGGAACACGGGGAAGTTTTTTTCTCTTGGTGATGGGAGCAGAGGGTTGAGACCAGGTCTTGCAGTGTAACCCAGGCTGGCCTTTAAATATCGACGCCCCCTCCACCCGCCTGTCTATAACCTCTCAAGTGCTAGGATTATAGACATGTGCCACCATACCTGAATAAGGGGAAGGGGGTAAGATACTTTAAAAATCTACCAGGAAAATAATTACACATAAAGAAAAATAAAAAGGAAATATAATTGCTACCATTCAGAAGGAGAGGGAGGGAGAAAGGGAGGAAGAAAAGAGAGAGAAAGAAAAAACGGTACTAGGAAAGAGTCCCACGGGGCCACACATGCCATTTCAGAGACAGATATTCTTGAGACTTGAATCTGCAATGGGGGCTTTGCTCAGGAAAACTGCCTCTTCGAAGCAAAACAGTCAGCTGGGGGGTTAAACACTGTCCAGATTTCAAGGGAGCTGGCCACACCCAGGTTCCTTCACTCCCTTGCTTCC